>DWPT01003588.1:0-14244 GCA_018251895.1 Agathymus mariae mariae | reverse complement strand
GCCTTGGCAGAGAATTCTAGTGAAGGATTTATTTAAAATAGCTCGATACAACATACACCTCACTAGAATTAAGAGGTGTGGAAGTTCTTAACGAGGTATGGTTTCTCCAGCAAATAACCTTAACTAAACCTAGCTATTTACTGAGACGTCAGAGGTACTGTTAATGAATGAAGCTTGTAAATGCATATTTGCGCTGGAGCCCTGCCTCTTGACTTATCCGTCTCAACTATCAATTACCTATACAAGCAATGGAGCAAACTTATTACCTTTAAAGTAACGCTGGTATGAGTGATGTTAGCCGTTTCTATTGTGTTCCTGTGTACTGCAGCCACTTGCTTCTTTGGATGTGACGCCAAAGACGAACCATGAGGGTTTTAGTTCTGTTTACTTATTTTTGTCAAATTATATGCATTATGTTCTATTATAAATAAATCCGTAGATAAATTTTAATGGCCAATGATTTGGAGGTTCATTAAAATACTAATTAATAACAGTGGACTTAGTCATCTATACGATATTAATCAATGACTATTGCGTTATTGCGTTAGTGCACTGGCTTTCGTTTAATTATGTTTGTTATAACTGAATTATCGGCAATTGAAATTTCTTTGTTATCCATAACGCATTTTTAATTTATATTTCAGGTACAAATAATTAATACTTCGAATATTATTTATTGTTTGCAATATAAAATGTTTACATCCTCACACTCCTTCCATAAATAAATAAAAATTCGAAACACTTACCGAGTGTTATACGAATATAAACACCGCGAAGACTTCCGTAACTTGCTTCTGTAAATAAATAAACAAACTCTAGACAAATCACTCACTGGTATAATAAATAAATAAATAAATCATCAATAAATCACTAACAGTTAATAGTTCGGTAATGTGAAATCAATAACACATAAGCTTTTGGACAATTGTCTGCTGTTACACCGAAATATATCTTTCTCTAAATATTAAGTAGTACATTACACCTAAAACAGTGGTTTACTGCAATTCCAGTAGATGATGAGTAGTCATTTAATTTTGTCCCAAAAATAAATAGTACTATTTCGAAGTTCTAGCTAGCAGCTGCCTCTAATTTAAAGCCTTTTCTTATGCCGCTACGGCCCTACTTTAATTAGTATGATTCAGATATTTCTTTCGTTGATTCCTAGAATACGTCTGTACTTCTATGGTGCGGCAACTCTTGTAATACATTCGTTAGGTATACTTTTCTGATTTATGCTTAGCAAAGGCTAGTAAAGAGGATAAATATATAAAAAAAATCATGTTATATCTTTTTGTTTGCAAAATGTTGCACAGAACATTTTCTCGCTGCCTCACGGTGTGATGGAGGCAGCAATGAAGTGTGAAAGATAAATTTCATATTAGTTTGTGTCAATATTATGGACGCAACCATTAATCAAATCAGCAATCTTACACGGCAAGCTCACACGAACTTCGTGTAAAAAGTAGAATGGGGAAAGTCAAATGATCTGATTTACGAGTATGAGACATGCGTCAAATATATTTTTGTATTGAGACCAAAATACTTGATGTTGTCTTGAATATAACGTAATAAATAATTGCCTGGCTTTCCTGAAATATAGCTGTATAGTTTAATAGGTGATAGAAGCATACGACATCATTCATAACAGTATTGATAATATATTTAAATAATTTTGAAAGTGAATTTGATAACGTTGCGTTAGTCTTCAATATCAAAATATTTAAATGATTAACATCTATTTATATTCTGATTGGACTGTAGGCCAATTATTAGCGAATATGTCCATTTAGCGGGACCCAGAATCGATACCAGGCCGGCGCAAACATTTATGGGACATATACATCGTGATTATTTAAGAAGCCCAATTTTTGTTAGCCATGTCCACGTCATCTGCAAGACAAAGAATTCTATGGGAGTACGTGAGTATATTTTGTTTAGCGACTTTAAGCGTGCGGTTTACTACTGTTTCGGGGTACCTCCGAGTACATACGGAGAATGTGTAGTGAGGTAATAATGACTAATGTAAAGTGAACGAAAATTTTTAAATTATTTTATGTGTATCATGTATGCTTTTTGTGTCCAGAATATGCATTGAAATAACTAAGCGAAATTTTATTGTTAGGGCATGTTCTGACTTAAACTATATAATATATTTTACCTAATATTACGACAGGTACTGTACACAAGAACATATATTTCATCCTAAACCAGGTCAGATATGAATCAATATGCTTATATTTTACTAACTAAAACAAATTACAAATTGATAGCCCTTTTATTACACGATGACTCGAATGAGCACATATGCTGTTTAAATAAAGTTCACTTGGATTACGTTACGCAACACTTCATCGCAATTATGCAAATGTCGTTACAACAAGGGTTATAAATTATTGTGTATGAAAACAGTGGTGTAAAAGATTGCAACGTCATAAATCTTGAACACAATGTGAGTTCAATATCCACGTAAGATTACTTACGTCTGTGACGTTCAGTACAAGGAAGTGTTACATAGCGTTAGAAATGTGTCTTAATTAATGTTACTTCAATAGAGTAACACAACGCTTTATTAGCAGGACAACTTACAACTACCTAACCTTTGAGCAAATTACTTTTATCGTCGACCAGTGCTCCCTCTACGTCCTTACGGCGAAGTTTTCATAACATCTCAAGTCAATCAGTACAACAGCTAGATTACTTACATTTAGTATTACAAATAGCATATATAGCTTTAATTTATTTATTAATATATTTTAAAATGTCAGTAATCTAGAAGACATAACTACTTGATTTAAAGTATCAAATTCAAATGTTATTTGTGTATGGTATGAGCTTACGCATCTGCTGACTTGTTTCGTGTTAGTCATGCGTGATTTCATTTTCGTCCCGCAGGCTGATTCGTGATTATTTAGTCTCGAGTCAGTTGACATAAAATAAAATGACAATTTTAATATGATAGCGCTATACGTATATTGGAACGTTGACATACGTGGCCAATAACTGCACATCATTCGGATTTTGTATCGAAAACCGCTTATGAAATAACATGCTCCAATTTAGGTAAGTAGTTACAAAACACTTCTCTACCATTAAATTCTTCTTTTTTACCAATATTGTGTGATGATTCGATGATAAAAATAAATGGTGAGTACAAGTTCTTCCTTCTAGCGGTTGTCCTATCGAGTGTGTTCTCGTTAGATGTATGTACCTTTGATCTCCGTTCAATATGAGTTAGAATTCTGAAAGAATGTGTTTAGTATTCAGACAACCAATAGCCTTGGTTGTTGGCCAAAAATCCTTAAGACAAAATTGACTGTACATTTTGGAAAATCGATAGCAGATATTTTAAGAGCATGCGATACCAAATGGGTTATAATTATTTATTTAAACTTAAAAGAAAAATAAACCCGTTCGGATTATACAATGACTTATGCACAAAGCTCGCTATAAAATAAAATAACAATTTTCCACCAGCGTGTCCTCACACCCGCCATACATCACAAACACGGTAAAGCATCTGTGCATAGAATTAAAACATCGTAGACAAAAGAAATATTATACTAACCATCAAAAATGATTGAGATTATAATTGTCAATCCAGGGGACTATGTAATAAATAAATTACAATGTTATTTACCGGCGAATATATATCATTGGTAGCACCAAACGTGTAAAATGAAATGGAATAAGAAATAAACGCAGAAGAAAATTGATTACGTGCTGGAGATTAAACCATTCTTCGTAGTTTTAAACAACTTATTGTCACTTGTAACGGAGCTTCCTTGACAGCAACTGTCATGGCGAGGCAATTCGTTGTTTCAACGTAACGCAGGAGAAAGATATTTCCCAACGGCTGGCGGCCGGTTGATCTTTGAACTTGGTTAGTGTCCACTTAGTGTCAACACTATTGTCATTTTAGACAACGGATGTGTTCAGAGAGGAGTGAGGTAAATCTAACAAGCCTGGGAGCAATCATTTATCAATGCTTGAAACTTTATAATCGTCAGTCTTGACTTGACTAACAGATCTGATAACAAACTAAGGTATTTTAAAGTTTACATTTATTTATTTGTATCTTTTGGTGAAGTGACATTTTAGTTTTATATTGCTCGAATCTAGAAGGTTATTTATAGAAGATTATTTAATTAATCTATGTTTAATTGTTGATGCTCTCCGCTCACTCATGGCTCCCTTCCCGTTTGAACCCTTAATTGGGGGCGGTTGTACAATGCCATCTACGCTATTTTGAGGATTGTATGTACCTCAATAAAACCAAGAAAAATGTTTGGTAAATTAAGATAAAAAAATATGTCTTATATGGTTATAATACAGTATTTATTACATGTTCACCATGTAAAATGCTGTGTCGAGACAAGACGAACATACCAGAGTACTAGACTCTTCGTGGTTAAACCAGACGCGCTTAAGTGAAGAGAAACACTTAAGACGTGTCTGGCTACCTCCGCTTTCGTTTCGTCTTAAAATATCCTTCAAGATAACTATAGGTTTATTATAAAAGATACAGTATGCACCTTGTATTTGTAGAAGACCCAAAACAGCTTTGATACAATTACTTGTCACGCCACGAAGACAAGGACGTCATACAATATACCTACATGTTTCTACAGAACGTAAAACTTATTACGTAGTGCACAGAAAGGTTCTTTAAATAGATTGCATGCGGCCATATACCCTTCTATAATTCAGCATTGGGGCAACGAGATGGATTAAGCTTCATACATCGAAACGTAAAATTAACAAACATACTTATGAAACGGAACGTAATATGAGAGACTTGCGGGTCTACTGGAAAAGATTTCTAAAAGAAATAAGAAGTACCCTTGCACATTGTTACCTTTTGTATAATTTTCCTATGATTTGTTTTTGTGTGTGCATTAATAGTAAATAAATAAATAAATGCGAACATTCATAACTCATATTAATATTTTATTCACTATTTAATGGGGCATGTAGTTTGGAAGATAAATTTTAGCTCAAGACATTTGTCTCATGAAATGATAGCAATTTTTCACTCTATGAGTAGTATTAAAATATGTATAAAATTCGACTTGAAAGCTAGATACGAATTTTGTGAGCTCCACGCAGCAAATCACAAATCATTTTTTGTTCGTCTAGCTGTCTAGTATATTTGTCTAGAATACTGGAAATGTTTAAGGGCACGATAGGTACAATTCGTAAAATTGTAAGCGAGTAGTTTTGGACGAATTTGTAGTTTGAAGATTTTTGGATTTCATTACATTTCTACATTATATAAATCATAACCGAAAACTGGAACATAATCCACCACGCTGATCTAGTGCGGAAAGATGAAAGATTAGTGACCAACGCTAATGTCAAAATTTTATAAACTAGTCGAAAGTATCCGTAGATAAACTTTCGTGTATTGTCGATCACTTATTATCGATTGAAAAAAAAATGGCCATTAAAACTGTCTAAAGTATTACAATAGATTTATAAATTTATACGCCCACAAACTCATAACTCACAATGATTTCCGGTATTGCGGGTGGTACGTAAATGTTTCGACAGCATTACACAGCATATTGTTCGATTCATCTACAGATGGAAGAAATAAAAACGTGTAAATTACAGAATAAAATTTCTTAGTGCGCCTGTGTATACAACTCAAGCTTTCAACATCTAAACTAACAATTAATTCACAATACACACACATTACCACGTGGTCTCCATATTACCAATGCTATTTGGTCCACAATTAATTACCTCCTGATAAAACGGCTTATCCGTTATCAGTTGATTGAAATACGACAATGACGCTTAAAAAGTACAACACCCGCGCAAATTGCGAAGCAATCAATTTTTCACAAAGCGTTGCTAAACAAACTGCGGTACAAATCCATTGAGTTCTTTTTTTTACGATGAAAGTCTATAATTTATTTATTTGGGACATTTTCAACAGTTGTGATATTTTGTTCATTTCGGTGGGCTTTTTTATTCTAAGGCCTATCTTAGTTCTTTACCTTCAAAGCATACTTTATGCTATTTTATAAAATGGATGTTAACAGGCACTAATTTTATAAAAAGTTATTGAGAAATATAAGATTGATTGTCACTTAAATAAAAAGCATACAAAACGTGTTGACAATCCGTTAGGGCGATAGGTCATTTGCGACCAAATTACCTCTTATGACCCTATCCAAATATGAACTATTTGAAGTAACGCCATCATCGTAAGAAACCAAATCAAAAAATCAAACAACGAAAAATATTTTGACGTATCGGAACAAATATTATTAAACAAACTCAATTGTTATGTAATACTGATATAAATTTGGTACTGACCTAATACGCACCACTCATGTACGTCGCTACTCAATTGCTTGTTGATCTTATTGAAAGCGTTTTCTATTAATGACAAGTCATTGACGAATTACTTTAATAACCAACGCAAGACTGTTATCTATTTGATTGTTAAGGACAGGTCCAGCAGATAATGTTTAAAGGAATACTTTCTGTCGTAATGACTGAAACTAATTAATGTTTGTCAATAAAATAATATCAATTAATCTGCCATGTTTAGAAACGTTAATTAATTGTAAGTAGTTAAAGATTGCTGTCACTTTCTATAGCCACATTGAAGTGACGAAAATGCTCTAATCAGTAATCATGTCGTTAATTTTAAATTGTCTACCTTTTTCTAATTGAATACCTTAACTAGTAGCTGAATCGTATGTATTTGTGTTTTACTGACTGAAGCTCTTTTTAATTAATGTGTGTAAGTAACACTTTAAAGCGAACAAGGATCGGATCCATTTCCCGACGCGAAAAGTATATTTAAATATAACCCATAAAATAAATTGCTTCTATACTGTAGATAATCAAAATTTGTTCTGCAGTTTAGTCGTGGATAAACCAACAAACAGACAGACGTGATTTCCAAACAATATTCTATGTCCTACAGATTCGGCCCAGTTACAGTTTTATTATAAGTAAAGATATACATATTCTCGATGCGCAAAATCAAATATATTTATATTTAATTTAAAATGAGTTTAAGCACTAATATTTGTTTCGCCAAAATCTCATAATCATGATATAAATATGGCAACATTTAGCATTACATGTCTACGGAGCCTTAATAAGAAATAGAGCTGAATCGACACAGCGACCGAGGAATTCCGGCGTCAAATATTATTATAGTAATATTACCAACGAATACATAATCACTAATCGATTGTATATACTATTAACCTTTACGTAGTACAACGCAGGTTATCGTCTCATATCATCAACTTATCATGCCAACTTAGTCCTTAAGCTTACGCCTTAAATTTTTAATTTGATTAGCCGATCTAAATAATTAATGTATGAACCTTTACATACCGTAACACGAGTTATCAAAATATAGTTAGAATCTATCTCGGTAACTTAAACTTTATTACAATGTGTTACAGAATATAGTCTCTTGTGGTTTCGCGGCACAGCTTTTACAATCGTTTTGTCGTTATACTTAAGTTATTATCTGTAATTCGCAAACACAGGTAATACTTTCTAGACAATTGGTTTCCTTGTTAAAAAGTGAAATCTTGACAATTTGCTAGTGGAGACCACACAAATCGATTATAATATCACATGTGGGCGCCGATTAATAAAAACATTGTTTGAACTACTAAAATATCGATCTCAACCAATCAATCGATCTTACAGTATTTGAAAATGGAATAAGTCAATGTGTCGTTACGAAAGTGTTTTTTTCTTATTTATATAATAAGTGTGCCAGTATATACGATATGATATTGTAATATGTCCTCGCCGATTTAAATTATATATATATATATATATATACACAAAAGTTCTTAGTAGTAGTGCAGGTTTCATATCAAATAAAAAAATATATGTATCAATTTCGTTCAGAAAAAGATGAAGACAATATTCTTGTTACTTTTAGCTCATAACGAGATCATCGTATTAAATTAAAATCACTAACGAGTGACCGTAAAGCATTAACACAACTCGTACATCCGCCATGTTCAATCTAGTCTCGATAACTTCTTCACAGAACAGTCGCTGAGGGGAAATCTTATCCTGCAGCCACAACTTAAAAATAAACATTATTTGACAGCCGTGACTGCAGTATCATGTTATACCCACAAGTTACGTAATTCGTTGCACCATAATATTTGTGAACTGCGATGATATAAGTTTGGAATAGATGTAAACAGAATCATAAAGCCGTCGACAGCAGTGGGACTTAATCAGAACTTATGGCAATTTATTCAATCACAATGGCATTCGGTGCCACGCCGTAACGAGCGGGAAGGAGTTAGAACTGAAAATATACGAGCTTTATGAGATATTGAACCGAATACCTTACGGCTTGTATCAATCTTAACTGATCCATCGAGTTAAGCAACACGGGTGCGGTCAGCATTTGCTGGTAATTCCCGGTAATATTCGGTAACACCGGGTAACACCGACGGCCGGTCAGCAGCCGGCACAGGAGCAGACTACCTGATCCAATGACGTCACATCACATCACAATTGTTTACGGTCTATCCAAAACATACATATACTTAACATATTTCAAGGTTGACTTTTACAGTTACCCAGGCAGAAAAAGGGTCTTTACTGGATGCAAATTTGTGTTATAAAACCAAAATATGGTTACTTGCAATACACAAACTAAAAAAAATACGAAGACGAGTATTATATACTTTGACCGCGAAATAAACAGTAAATACTGTTTCTTAGGCACATGTTTACAATTTACTTGGTTTCATAGCTATAAATTTTTTGATCTTGCCTAAATAATTATTGGCGAAGCAAATTATTGCCCAGTACTACAGCTGTGCCATTCAATGCCAGTTTGTTCCTTTACACATCAATTTAATTGCTGGAATCTCAACTCCTCACCATACGTCGACAGCTTGGTACACGGTTACCATTTCAACGACACCACCCGAATGGCGGCATCAACGAACATAACTATAAAATTTTATGGCTCATAAAAAATACCTAACTCCCTCGTTAACCAGTTACCCAACAGCGCGTAATGTGTCTCCACTAGAAAAACAATTAAGAGAAACTAATACAATACATGTTTTAATTATGTGCATTGTACTCGCTTTGTACAAAGACAAATAGAAAAAAAAAACGTAATTGTTATGAATTAAATAACCAATGTTATTTTTAATTCTGTACATTGGTATGAAGCAGTTTAATACTGGTTTGGCCCTCTCGTGTAATGAAGAACCAAATTTTATAATACTAACAATTATATTTACCTAAAGTTACTTACCTGACGGTAAAAGGTGATGAAGTCTAAAACTAACACTAACTTATAAAAGCCTATTCACTCTCCTCTTGAAGATTCCCACATCTGTATGAATATAATAATTTATCTATATATTTATAACATATAAATCTAAACTAGACATATCTACATACAACCTTTTCCAAAACGATGTATACAACTTCCGTCTCCATTATAAGAGAATCTTCATCTAAGAAAGTTATAATTTCTGGTGATTACAACATCCAACCATGATGCAGGCGAATATGATAATCTTCTTTTTGGTCGTTTAACTTACTCTTAGTTACCTCATTTCTACCTAAATAAACATATAAAATACATCGACAACTTGACGTCATAAACGCTAACACACTAACACCTCCCAAAAATATTACATACTACCTATAGACACACACATATGGAACATAATAAAGAACAAAATGAAACAATTATTAACTTACCACATACATGTTTGCACTGGCCGGCAATACAACTCGTCATACAGTCACTCTAACCAATCAAAAAACAGCATTGAGCTCTAAAACAGAGAATATAATAAATTGTCAACATCTACAATTCATCTCATAACGGGCATTATTTTAAATACTACGTGGATACTCAGATATTCCAACTCTGCATTTCTTTACGGCATCTACCACCTGAGCTGAATTTCTAACATTAGCTGATTAATGCATTCTGTGTCTAGAATCCGGCGGCAGGTTTGTCGTGAACGTTTGGAAAATTTCTCGTTTCCTTCTGCGATACTTGCTCTGGAAAATTACACAAAATTGGAATGTATCGTTTTTTAACGGTTGTATTCAAAACTTATGGAGTTCCGACTAGGACTTTATATTACTGTCCACAAAATAGTTATGGTCACTATGTCAATATCATAGATCAATGTTATTTCAAAAATGTAGTTAAGATCAATAAAATGAATTGAAGCTGATATTTCACTGGCAACGTTTTTAAGCGCATAATAGTTAAGTCGGTGAGAAATACTATTAGTTCATGAAAAACGTGGGACTATTTTTACATTTCTTCGTATATTTATAAGTATGTATGTGTTTATTTTTCATTTTCATAATAGCATAGTAAGGATGCATTATATTTATTTTCTTAAGCACCTATTCTTATTGAAAATCACGCATGTGAAAAAAGTTAATAATACGTTATTTATAATCCGTATTCCAATAAAAGGATAGGTTCCAATAAAATATCTAAAACCAAATAACAAAGACTACAGACAACCGTCCAAAGGTATTCACATCCTGTTTTGGGCAACCTTTTAACAAAAAAATAAACACGAGTAAATAGACATGAAGGTTCTTATCTAGAATTACGTCCTTAAGGCATCCCGAACTTGTAAAATTTTCCAACGAACGTATAAAACAATCGTAAAGGGAATATAAAATAATTCAATTAGTTTAAAAGTCCACTGAATGAATAATATTTATGTTTGTAAAAATATCAAAATAAATTCAACATACTACCTAAGTGGCCAATTCTACCTTTAATAAAGCTTACTCCTGTTAATAAAAAAAAATACTGAAACGTTTCCAAATTTAAAAGATAATTAATAACTGAACTACAAGAGCTTCGTTGGTTTGGAAGTCCTATAACCAATAATATATTGACAACAGAAATATCAAAACAAGTTTCCCGCCAACGTGGCAAGTTTCTAAAATTGTATTCTTATACTTAACCATATAAAATTAAGTAAATGTTCTTGTTAGAAATACATATACGATACCGGTTACGATCTGGAGTCCCAAACGAACTTCGATGCAGCGAAACTTTGCATATCGTTATCCTGTCTGGCACCTGAGTAGAATTCCGGCGGAAATGCCCGCTTCATCTTGCCTTCAACGGAGACGTCTGTGTCGGGGCTTCTGGCGGGCTTTCGAAAGAAGCTACTCTTTAAATTTCCCTTCTAAATTTAAATTGATTTTCTGAATTCCATTAACACAGTATTCTTAAACAATTTCAAACAACAGGATGTTATATGCTTGAAAAATATTTTTTCTTGGCTGTCTGATGTATAACGATTTCTTCGTGATTCTCCAACTGATTTACTTTATTCTAAATCATGACTCTACATAATTATGGCATTTATCAACTCGTGTGTAACAAAAGATATTCCTAAAAGGATTTTTCCTATTTAAGAATCCAATACTCTCTGCGCACTCTAAATTTTTTTGTATTACCTAAATAATTCTAATCATCAAAGTCAAATCATCAAAGTTAAACCACTAAAAACGAAATTAAATATTCTGTGCTTTAATGCAGATGTGTATGTCGATGTCGGTTTTTATGTGAGTTGACCATAGCTTATTTAACATTTATGGGTAAGTTACAATACGTTACAAATAAGACGTTATTTTTCCAGCTAACCAATTTATAAATTACTATACTATACTAAATAGACGAGCACGTTAAAAGTGAGTTTGATTGTATGAAAGTTATTTCTTGTAATAACACGTGGCGATTCAAGCTATAAACATAAATTAAACTATTAACGTGTAAAAGGTTATGCGCTTCAACAAATTGAAACTTTCTCGATCGATTCCACAATCTTATTAGTGGTGTTTAACTGTGAATTTATGTGCGTGTTCAATGTAGCCTCGCCACCCGTGGGCAATCAGCCGTCGTAACATCTTCGCACTTTGTTATTAAAGTGTCGTCAATAAGAGGTTAGTTTTAACTCACCGACAACTGAGAACGATTTGTATTGATGATATTAAAGTTTACTCATCATCATAGATTGTGTAATTTTACTTGTAAAGACGTGATCACGAAACATGTCACTAAAAATAAAATTGTATTTGATTTTCGTGTACATCCTAGTACGTATTTGTCACATGAGTTTTTACGTACGCGTAAATTATTACACATAATACTTTTAAAGTGCATCCAAAGTGAATATATTTCTATGCGAAGTATGAGAAGTTTTTTAATCTAGTAAACAAGACTATCATACACCAACGGAAATTAAAATATCCAACTATGTAATAAATAAATAATAGACACTTACGTACGAATAAGTAAAAAACACCCCAATGTTATCCAACTTTGTGTTGTCGTATACATGGCCTCTCTTACTAAACGACTTGCAGAATTTAATGTTATGAGGTGTTTACATAAACAATATTCCTGATGATGACGAAACAGTCATCGAATATGGCCACCGCCGCGCCTCGTGTGATTGCGACCGGCTAGATAAAACAATTTTGCTATGTATGTATCTACGACAAGCGCGAATTAAATGCTTATGTCCGTGAAACACCGACGCGTAGAATGGTGCGTCTTACAAACGTATAACTAGTAGAATTATTTCAACAATAATTTGTCATGCAGTAGATTTGGAAGTATTTAGTGTAATTATAGTGCACTATACAAATAAATAATATACAATTTTATTTTATGTTCAGATGGTGAACAGAATATAAGTAGGTATATTTAATTTTATTCCCAATACTGCAAAAACAGTCCTATTTCCGAGGAAGAAAAGGATTATAACGCATAACTTGAGTCACTAATATGCCCAGTATCATCCAAATCTGTTCAGTGAGTTTTCAGACAGCCAGACAGACAAAAAGTTTAAGAAATGTGTTTCGCACTCGACATCGGTAGCATCACAATTTTATCATTAGTACATATGGTCCAGCAGACATTCTACAAAACATATAGGTATTGGTAGTAAATAATTTAAATTCCATATAAATACAGAATTTATTTGTAACGTGAGTTATCACCAATATCTATCGTACCATAAATATAAATAAAACACAGTCTCGATAAAACAAATATATTGTGTAAATGTGTCCTCAATTGATCAGCCCGTTCATAAGTTACATGATTACGAACAATCGTAAAAACGATTATATAAATTACTACACTGTTGTTTGGATGGCTTTAAATTTTATCTAATAAATAAACCTGTACTGACGTCCCGTATTATCATTTAAGCTTACACATAATCTCATACCAAGTATGAACCATATCGTATCATATCAACATTTATTCCATGAAGCGGATGAGGGTAGAAAACCGCCGAGTCCACACCCGCCTCCACACTGAGGTGGGAGGCGGAAGGGATTTTTCCCAATAGTGTATTAAAAGATTAAGTTAAAGAAACGTGTTTGACATTCTGAGTAGTCGTATGTCGCACTGGGGTGGAGTTTAATAAACATTGGCTGAAAATTAGGTACGCTTTTGTCATGTACCCCGTGATATCTATAAAATAACAATCTTGTAGCAAATATGTAATGCTGCAAATATTTTAATGGAAGCAGCTCATGCCGAGGGGAAATCGTGTGCACTTGTACTACGAAAGCTTTTGTCGGTGTTGCTAATTAGATAAGTAACTATTAGGGGCTAAAGCTTGCGTACTTAACTCGTTAAACTGTAAAGGTTAATCTCGATGACTTAAATTTAAAATGAATAGTGCCCGCCATGGTGTAAGTTCAAAATAATAAACTAATAATTTTGTCAAACTGTTATTATCTCAATAGGTAGTAAAAATTCGTACGCCCATCAAAATTTATTAGTTTGTTTTACTTGAATTTTTGAAATCATTATGGTCCTAGATACGCCACTATTATATATTGACATAAGTTAACATGCGTCAGGACCGTGCACTAAAAATCAAGACCTATTTTGCCTATTTTCATTGTCTTATGTCTTACGGTATCCCAATGTGGGGTAAATCAGCGGACATTGATTCAATATTTGTATTACAGAAGAGAGCTATCAAAGATATATGCAGACTAAAAACACGTTTGTCATTAACAGAAAAATTTAAAGAAATAGGTGTACTCACCGTAGCCAGTCAACATATCTATAGTATAATAGTGAAACACTTAATCATAATACAAGAAATAGACACAGTTTGGTTACGTCTTCATATCGTATTAGGGCTTGGAATTCGTTTTTACAATAAGATTACCCATTGGAACTTTTAAGCGACG
>DWPT01003587.1:0-14245 GCA_018251895.1 Agathymus mariae mariae | reverse complement strand
CGAGGATGAAAGTACTTCTATTTCACGGTATTCCTGAAAATCCAAATGAAAATGTTCAACAAGTGGTTCATAATGTTATATCTGAGCAATTAGAACTGCCTGACATAAAACTCGACAACATACAGGTTTGTACGCAGCTACCCCGTTCACGGGCTAAAACCAGACCAGTCCTTGTTAGACTTTGTGTTGCGGAGCACAGACATCTTATCTGGGACTGTAAAACTGCTCTAAAATGCTCTGGATTGACTATCACAGAATTCCTCATGAAAACTAGGCACAGTATCTTCACGTCCGCGCGTAAACACTTTGGGATTAAGCAGTGTTTGTCTGTGGATGGCAAGATTGTAATAATCCTCCCCCACAAATCTAGAAGGAAAATAGAATCCACGAATGAACTTGAATCACTGTGTCCAAGATTTTCTTCAATCTTGGAGCGTGAAGGATAAAACCAAGGTATAGAAAGACCCCAGAGTGCTAAACAAATCTCGAAAGAAAAGCAGTCAAACCTGCTTCGAGAATGGCCGGCAGTCGCTAATAAGATTCCTTTTTGTTCACTTGCCATCTTGTCACACTATTGTAGTTATTATTTGTAATAATTTGGTCGTATCACAAGTCGCTAAGTGTAGTTTTACCCCATATTTTCTTAATTTCGTTTCTACCTTATAATTTTAGTATAAGTTTTGTTTTGTAACATTTGAATTTTATGTTAAAACTTAGTTGCCAGTTCCAAAGGATCAATTTGTATTATGTCACTCCACGGCACCGTTGACTTTCAAACTGACAGTTAGTGTTCTTTCTGAAATTGACGGATTAATTTCATTGTCTATGTCATATTCCAACTCCTGTGACAGATTACCATTGAGCTTATTAATGTTGAGTATCCGTTAAATGTAAATGTCTTATTTTGATTGTGTCATTCATTTTTTTTCCTCTCTCTCTCAGTGAGTGTCGAGTGGTGAGTTTAGCGAGTATATTACATTGTGTGTTTTTACAATCAACAAATTATTATATATAGTTTATTTTTTACATTGTATATACTCGTATATTATATGGTTATTTGATGATTATGGAAGAGTTAGCCGATTTTGATGACAGTTTTTTCTCTTGCTCTTTATCGTAAGATAGCTTTATTAGTATTGATGGCGGTTTCAATTAACTTTCGTTGCATGACCAGTTATCTTCGTTATGTGATCCTTGCAATTTTAATACCGTACACATAAATATCCAGAGTACGCGCTTCTGATCTCTGAATCTTTCCTTAAGCCCACTTTGCCTTCTACTCAATACACTTTATTTGTTTGTTCTGATCCGCAATGACCGGATCGGTAAAAGTTGTGGCGGCGTTGTAATTTCTTGCGCGCGGATATACCTCACAACTGACAACTTCTCAGCATGTCTCCATCGGAGACTCTGTGTCCGCCGAGTTCATTGAAATAAACTTGAAGTGTACAAAATTACTCCTCTGTGTCTTTTGTAGCCTTAATTTGACTATCAATTACTTTGATAAGCTGGAGAAAGTATTTGGTGATTTATGTCCAATTTACGAACACATAGTCAAGATGGGTGACTTTAGTACATGTCTATTGAAATGTGACTCTCGTGCGACCAAACTTCAATCTCTCTTATCTTTTTTGAACCTTTAATTTCTACCGCTGCCTGCGACGCATAATTTTCCTAACTTCACGCCTTTCCTTCTGGATCTAATGATTGTCTCCTCCCTCAAAAGTGTAGTGTAGTGACAACTAACTGCATCTTTCTCGTACCATGATTTGGTCTTTCTCTCCTATCGCTATCGCCTTGCTAAACGCATACCTCAATTTCTTATGTCCCATGTGCTATGTAGATCTGCAGGCACTACAGTGCGATGCTGATGCAATCGATTGGACTCCAGGGTTGAATAGCTCAGACATCGATGAGAAGGTTGAGTATTTTACTAGGTCGGTACTGGGTTTATTCAATAAGCATGCGCCTGTACGACGCGTAAAAGAAACCCCTTACCTTGGTTCACGTCTGATATTAAAGACCTTGTGGCGGCACACAAACATTCACACACAAACATTCACATAGTGACAAACATACATTCATGCATATGTACACAAACATTCACGTAGTGACAAACATACATTCACGCATATGTACACACACATTCACACACAAACATTCACGTATTTACAAACATACATTTACACATATTTTATAAGTGGCCGGTTAGGACATCGCCGTTCGACCCGACCACAGCGTGCCGGGTGCAGTGGAAATTGTGCCGGCACGATGTACCGTTATGCGCGCGCGCCGATCGGCACACAGTCAGTCGTGCCAAGTCCTCTGTCGCGAAGTCCGTGTCGCCTTCCGCGCTTACGCATACATGCAATAATTGTGTTTCTGTCCTTTCTGATTTTCTACTGTGATACGAGAATATATTTCTATCTCTCTTACTGTGACTCTTGCTCCTTCTATTACCTACTTCTACAGTGCTTTGTGCAGGCGTGTACAGGCTTTAAACCTATTGCATCAGTAAACAATCGACAACAAAAACCAGCCACAGTAGATTTAACCTTTTAGCTGGCCATTGGATATCACTAATCTTTCCTTGTAAGGCCTTCTTGTCTGATCTGAAGAGACCTTGTTACTGGTCGAGCATCAGAAGTTTCTTTGCTTAGTTGCCGTTGCGATTGTCTAACAATAACTAAGACCGATAACTTACTTAACCTTAACCTCCGAAATATATAGGCACTCAACATGATTTGCAAACAAACGTCAAAAAGACCTAGCCCAGAGTTACTGAACTCAGTAGATTTCTTGACCCAAGTATTGAGCGATTCAGCGTTGGTGTTGGTAAAATATTCAGTGATATATCTCCACATTAAAGGGCAATCGCACGTGAAATGGAAGGGACGAGTTATTTGGATTGTTGAGTGTACGTGACGTCACACGCACCATGAATCGCGCGAGGCGCTCTTGATTTTAACTACAGTACAGTCGAGTTCTGACGATAAGGGCCGATGTAACATGTGATACCGTTTTAACAGACTATATGAAATGAAAATTTTGAAAAGAAAGAAAAACGGAAACGCTGGAACTTTAAATAATAATACTATATATGTATATGTTACGTTATATTGGCAATTGTTAGCCAGAGATTTTCAACCTTTCAATAGAAACTAACACAACATGCATACAACTTTGTTGGTACGTCATGACCATTTCAATTTACTGTGTGTGTGTAATAATTATATAAATTTTTCATTTATTTATTTTCAAAAAAATAGCCTATTTTACAGTTTAACTTAATGTTATTTAAACCGACATATTGTACGTAAATCTACATGTGACAATTATGTAGCATTTCTAAGCACCATAGAGTAAGCTAATGTACTCAGCTAGAGAAGATAATTGATCAGTACACCTAGAGAAGATAATTGTAACGTTCTTTTATGTGTACTCAAAGATTACTGAAAATACCATGTCCGATATGACACCGGTAATAAATAGCCGATGAAAAATATATTTATCTTTCGTTTCGCTGATGTTCAGATGTACCAGTACTATTTATCACATTCACTTGTATCAAGCGTCATTTATGAAAACATTTCTGATCGAACCAAGCGTGTACACATTAAGTTAATTGCTGACGTGATGAGTCGACACGTGACGAAAAGGTTTCGGAAATGGCGTAATGCTATTAACACGATCTTGCGCCAATCGTGCACAGTTGAAACTTTAGCTTCGCCTGTTTTTATGTATGTGTGTTTCTTCCACCTTTAGATATAATTTTTGTTTTATGTCCAATTTAGAAAAAGATACATACTTTAAAAACCTATATGTAAATAATAAATAGTTCAAAAAAAATTATTTAAATATCAGATTCCCGTAAAGTACAAAGATTTTTCATGGTTTTTAACAGCTTATTTTATTGGGATGATATACCAGATATGGACTGCAACAAATTAATATTACTTGCCTAAATCTCTTGCATCACGCGGACTCTAACAGTTTTTTTGGGTTTCGGACAGTAATGGCAACGTAAACTAACAAGGCAGGACTCTACATAAAACCAAAATTTAAATAACCAGATAATAGACAAATATATTTATATGATGCGGAAATAAATAATAAAACGTGTGTGCAACGTTTAAGACTTGCAACGTATCGAGCCGAAAACCAGCCCACAAGCATTCAATAAATATAATACTAATTCGTACTCCAAAAAAATAACAGGTAATAATGATTTACACAAATAATATTTATAAAAACAATATGATTAAGGTCCGTGAAACAGCTACCAACTTGTTCCGGTGTTAGTTTAGGTGTGTGCGTGACTGTGCGTACGTTACAGGGATAATACTGGCTATGGTTTTTCCTGTTTTTTATTGATGAAATATATTCCAGCTTAAACACAGTTGAGAATGTAAGGATAAAAATTTTATTCTACTGTTTAATTAATTAATATTTTATTGATGAATAATTAGATATTTAGTATTCAGGCAAATTCGCATAGTTTGATAATTTACTTCATCACTTCCTAAACTGTAATATGCCATGGCATATATGCATACCGCTTTACTTTTTAATTACCTATGTTTTTATAATTTCCATTGTAATTAATCTGTGCTCGCCACCTTGCTCAAGCGCTCATGTAGTCATTAGAAATGTTTTATTTTATGTGAAGTATACGCATTAAATCACTATTCAGTTCAGTAATTCCAGTAATTAAATATGATAAATGTTAATAATTGTAATTACACCAATAAATAAGTATATACAGAATCAATATTTTCAATGGTCGAAATCATCGTTTGGTGGCCCAGACTATTGAGAATAATGTGGCATCATCGCCGAGCTAGTGGGACCTTGAGGTAGGCTGGTTTCATCCAAACTCTTCATAATCTACAAGTTAGGTGGCATTAAGAAGGGAGCCATACAACATCCTCATTATTTAGAATGGCATAATATTGAAGTTGTGTTTGAGCTACGAAACTAATTGACAGTGAACTACGAAAAAACCAATTTTTTTTTAAAAAAAAAAGGTCAGTTAATGAAATTATGATCAATGTATTTTATTACACGATATCCTATCAAGAAGAATTTACACGCCTTTTGCTCTCCAATTCATAACGCCTTACTAATCTAGAAATTAGTTCTACTGACCAGCCTATGGTGTATTTACGTGAGGTTTCTTCCTTAAGAAGTAACTTAGTGCTGGATAAAACACATGTGAATCCTTTAAATCTAGAATCTTGAAAGGTGCATAGGAGCAACAGTAAAAGCAGTCAATTAAGAGGCTCACCGCTTTCTCCTTGGCTGAGTTTTTAAAGCATCAGTACATTTGCTTATTATGGCGTAAAGAATAAGGCTACTTTCACTTGTAATTATAATAAAGGAGATTAAAGAAAGAACTAACGCCAGGACAGAGTTCTCGAACGCTCATCATCAACCAATGGTACGACTCTAGAAAGACTACCACTGACTGTCCACAAAACAGTTCTTTTTAAGGTGAAAATCTCACATCAACCCACAGGCCTCCATAATATTCCTGGTATCTTTTGAAATTTTCTGTAAACCGTAAGGGATTCCAAAATAATATATTATGTGTATGCAATAGTGTGTCATCGCAGTGTCGTAACAAATACTAAGGAGTCTCGTTTAAAAACGTTCACTGCACGAAAGTTCCGGCTTTGTATTGCCCATTCTACATTTGTATTAAATGAAACGCTCGTGTACCAGCTTCCCGCTGCAAGAAACTTTAGCCATTCGCCAAATGACTGCACACGACGCGGCGACGTTCATGAAAGCATTCGCTAGGGTTTGCGGGAAAGTATCAAAGAAAGTCTGGCGCCGTTTCTTCGTATTCTACCGGAGTGAGAGGGCACACCACCAGTATTATAAATATGCTGGATATGCTAAGAAAAAAACGATTGTTGTGCCTATTTGACTTGAGCCTTTTTACGCCAATTTTCTGTCTTTGCAGTAGACAAATTCCCATTGAAGTGAGTGGAATGTGCACAGCGACAAAATAAAGCATAATAAATAATAATCGACTCAGATAGCATCGTCAGGTGGGGTTGATAGCTGGACTGCCAGACTTTATTGTGTATTGAAGTGCTTAAAGCTATTTATTTATATACTATTAAAACCATCAGATTTGTTGTTATCCATAGTAAGCAATCAAATCGAGTCAATCAATCAATCAAGGAGGCCTTTGGGCAACTAAACATTAATTACATTTCGACACTTAAATTTACTATTTATTTATTAAGATAGACACCATCGATTTATCACTAGACAATTGTTAAAAATATTACAATGTATACAATTCAGTGCGATTTGGCATTCGTAGTTGTATACAACATTCAACATTCATAGCGACATGTAACAATACAACATGTAACATAGAGTGTAACTGAACAAAGGTATTCACACTGCATTCACACACACACCTAGATCTCCTAGAACATTCCTGTCCTTCAAGAGCTCCCTAAAGTGTTGAAGCCATGTAAACATTGTTTACGTAGACATTGTTTCGTTCCTATTCATCAGGCATCGGTAAGATATAATTTGTAAACGTGTAAATTTATTTTATAGCTTATCCAGTGTAATTACGTAGCAAAGATCATTGTGCCACGGCCAATTCGGGGTCACAAACGGCTACAAGTACACAACTGTACGGCTCTTATTGTTCTTGATTAAACTTTGTTCCCGGTCGGCGCTTTGAAACTAATACGAACTATAACTTGTTGCGGTTTCTCTTTAATTGCTTAGTTTAAGGAAATATATAAGTTCCGATGTTGTTACATTGTTGTTCCCATTTTTGACGCGCATTAGCTAACCGAAGTACCTATTTTAAAGTTTAAGTGGTTTTTCAACACGTCATTCATTGAACTATCATTACCAAACCCGTAAATGGATAAGGCTTATCTCGAAAAAGATATAGCAGCATGGCTAGGGTGTATTTCGTGATACAACTACCGTACTACGATTCAATGATGCCATGTCATTTTGTCATAAAAAAGCTTGTTCCTCCGACTGTTTTTCCCAGTAGCACTGTTATGCGAACCACGCAAAGAAAATGATTGACAGGCCCATAAAACAGTACACACATGCCCGATTAAAGGGTGAAATAACCCAATCTATTTCGTCATGGTTCATTTAATTGTATTTTCAGTAAGGGCTTTTTACTAATAAACTGTATTATCTGCTACCCCGGCTGCTCCAGACCATTTTCGGTCCACTGCAAGGTATGGATTGAGCAGGGTTTGGAGCGGACTCCACCACGACGCTCGAGTGCCGATTGCAAACTCAACTGCAAGAAGTCTTTTCTTTTGTGCCTAGCTTGACGATATTCTTAGAACCGGAAATGTAGTAACGTAACAACTTGAAGGGCATAAGTATGAGAAAAAAAAAGGAAAACTAGATCCTGTATTCACCTTAACACGGAACGCGTCGATGACACATTTAGTGACCCGTGGACATGTCTGATCGTTTGTCGGCTACTTGAGAAAATAATACCACGTGCGGTCATCGAATCCCGCTGCGACAGCGCTCGCGGAAACATACGATCGATACAAATCAAACTTTGCGCTCTTCAAACTAGCTACAAGACATTCATTCTATTGGAACGGAAATAGGGAACGTGATATTGAGTGACGTGTGTTTACCATAAACCTTCTCTAAGTATCCATATCACTATCTTTCAGACTGCAACATTTTGAAACGGAAACGAAATGGAAATTATGCTTTGTTAACAAAATATCTCACTGAACTATCGATCAAAAATCAAAAAGTAACTACAGTCGAATTTCTTAATTATAGATACTAATCGCTCTATCATCTGTTCCGAAATTTTAAACCCAAGGCGAGCGTTTTGCCCCGAAAAATAATATTTGTGTTATTTAACAATACCATTGTAGTACTATATTTTAAAACGTAAAAAATGTACAGTAATACTAATTGAATATAATTTTAATATCTTTAAGAGATTAGAGGTCCATTTCCAATGTCTATAGAATAGTAACCAATTTAACGTAATAAAAAAAATTACACTACGGAGTTATTGATTAATCCCTTAACGGCGTTCCCATACTTATATACATAGACAGTTTACTAGTCAGACATCGTTGCTAGCACTTGTCATACAAAACGAAGGCTCCCAATATTTATGACAGAGGATTGACAGTCACACACACTACAAATGAAGTTATAAGGTAAATCTTTCAAAAATATTCGTAACCACTAGGAACCATTTTTGTATTTATCACAGCATATTTCACAACACGGATTTGAAGAATTCTGTGTCATATTCGGTTTTTATTATCTTCTATCGAAATAATACTATTTTCATTTTCTTTTCATGTCTTTTTGCCACTACATTACACACAGCTGTGAATAGTATATATACAGCCCTGCAAACAATTTTCTTTTAATCTGAAGAACAGATGAAAACGCAGACGGACCACCTGATGGTGAATGGTCTTTGTCTATAGATATAGATAACACTGAAGGAGACATTGCTCTTTTAAGATCTTTTTAACCTTTTTTGAAGAACTATCATGTTCTGTAAAATTTAAAGTCAACCAAATTTTATTTTGACATAACAAAAACGCATAATTTTCGTGAATACGTAATAACTTAATGGAATTGTGTGCTAACAATTTCGACAGCGTATGAAAACAACTGAGCGTAAAAAGGATTTTTAGATCATAATAAATTCACAAGATGATTATATAGATTAATCATGTTTATTTATGAGTGGAAATAAATTGCTTTTAGGCTGTTCATAAAAAAAAGCAATTTCGCCTCTTGACATGGTTTTGTAAATTACATATTTTCCGATTCTTTCCGACTTATATCTCTCACTCTCACTGACTATATCAGATATTCTGGCTCCTCAATAAATATATTCTTGCTGAAAATATTCATAATTTTTGCTATCACTTCGATTTCTCTAACAGTTTGGCTGGTCTCTTAGGATTTCACATCAAGTACTCCAGACCTCAGTTCTTTTAAGTCTACAATGCTTACTTACATACAATTAAGTAAACGTTTATCGGATCCGGTGCCACTTATCGGATCGGGTGAAGCCCATTTTTAATAGTGCTGCTTAGCCTGTTCATTGAATGATCTAATTAAACTGTTTGTGACATATAGGAGGACCAATTTTTTTTATGAAGTACATATATGTCTGGGCAATAAATAAAAAATCCTTTTTGTCTTTTATACACGCCTTTAATCTGTTGGGCTACGAATTCATGGATTGACGAACTGCTTTCATAGGAGATCGAGCGATTGCCCTTTCTATATTTTTTTCGGCGTATCCCGACTTTAACAGCAAGAGCCTTTGTAGCTCTAACAGCACGTGGTCTCCCCGATGTTTTATAGGCTTCGACAAAGGAAGTATACCTGTCGATAATACGATGTATTATCATAGGACTGATTCACAGCTTCTGAATTTGCTTGAAAATTACCGACGGCTTCATACCTGCTTTTTGCAAAACAATCAATGCTACCTAATTTTCATTAACACTCCATTACATGATGCAATTACTATTAACCTCCATAAACATGTATATGCATCTCATGAAATGGAAAATGTTCATAGTTTGTAACTAAATTTAAAACTCAGAAAAAATAAAAATAGGCATTTTTTTAAGTTGTACCAGTATTTATGGCCAGACTAGTTATAATACATTCTCTCGATTGTCTTAAAGACCGCCTACTTTGAAACGAAAAGGGAAATATTCTAATATGACCGATTGGAATTTCGGCAGGATGAGCCTCCTTGAAAATGACACCGGGTTGCATTATTAAAGGTTATGGCTTCAGACTTTGTAAGGATGGGTAACTACTAAACACGAGATATGTTGTGATTGTGTTGAACAATCGGGTCCATATCACCATTATAATTAGATAGTGTTGATAATTACTATGGTCATATGGACCCGATGTCCGGCTAATTATAATAAGACGAGCAGAAGATCTGTCCATATATTTAGCATTACTAACTCTGTCTTTCAATAAAAGACTTTTTACAATCTGTAAAGCCGTCCCAAAGTATACTCTGAATAAACAGAAGGTCATTGAGATACATAGGCCGACATTTTTTATAAAACGATTATTTAAGTACCGGTATCATATAAATAATTCTATATACTTGACAAAACTCATATCTTTCAGAATCACAGGCACACACTTCAATTTAATTAATATTTGAGAATAGATATAGATAAAGTCTACTCCACGCATTTTATTATTTGTCAATACTTAAAATGGTTAGCTAAAATCTTACCTACCACACATTAATTCTGTGAATTCCTTATTCAGTGTAAAGCGCAATGATACACTTTTATTTATTTATTTAAACTTTATTGACCATGATAAAATATATTAAGGTACAAATGGCGAGCTTAATGCCAAATGCTCTGCCAGCTAACGATTAGGCCACACAGAAACTACGGTATGACAAAAAAAAAAACAAAAAAAAAATCCTCAGCGCATTATCCACACATATCCCAGAACCGGGACCTTATAAAAAGACATATTTTTTTACGGTTGCCTGTGTCCTAATAGGCCTCTTGTAATAAATATTGAATCAAAGTGTACGTCGAAACAGTATGTCGGTTGCGTCATTTGCAGCTCCCCGTGGCGACGTATACGCTGGGTATACGCCGGGATGCGGCGGTGATTTCTTCGAGAATACCCATCGTTGTGCCCGCATTTTATATGCTAAGGACTGCTCAGCGCACTGCTTTGGAGCTTGGTTATTTGTATTTTCCTTTTAAAAAAATCTTGATTCACGTTATTTATATATATTATAAATATAAACTTTTTTTTTTTTAAGGATTACTGACGAAATAGTATAAATAAACTATTAATCTAATTTTAATCATATTTAAATATCTTATTGTACTTTAGTTGGATAGGAGAGAAAAGTCCGATTCAAAGTCACAATACCAATTTCTGTGCACTTGCAAAAACTTAAACTTTTCTTATAGATTGTTTAGCAAACTATAGGTAACGACATAAAAGTTAATCATAATATTATACCTCCCAAAATCCCTGATAAAGGACCCATTCATGCGATGAGGATAAAGTCATGACAATGATAATGAGGCAGCTCTGGTGCGTTTATTTCTAGCGCTAAAGATACAAAAATAGAAATTACTTTAAAATGCATAATAAATAAAGTATAAATTAACACAATAAAACGATAGTGGATTGACATTTTATTAATATTGACTAACTTTTGTTCGCAACATCGTCCGCTTGGACTCTAGAATTAGGTTCAGAGAGAAATGAAATTAGTGTCAGTAACAAAAAAGAAACTGTGTAACCTGTAATGTGAGTTGTGTTATAGAATAATAATGAATTACAACACTAATTATAATAATGAATTATGGAAACGAAACCTAGCATGTCTTTATAAAACTTAATTCATAAAGCGCCATAGGAATTATAAAACATTATGGCATTAAATGTTACCAAATTATTTATATACACATATATATGCACCACTGTTAATTATAGTTTAATATTTTGTTGTCATTTTGTTCTAAATTTTGAAAAATGGAAATGCCGGACATACTGGCTAAGGGACACACTCAGTTAAAAGGATGTCCTAACAATAAAAAAATTGCATGACCCTATTTGAAATTAATAACTATATGAATAATGTCTTATGGAACAGAAGCTAGACACATCTAAACTAATTTCAACCAAATACGTCCTGTACTTCATTTTTTAATAATCACAGGAACTTAATATTTTTCGGGAATAAAACTTATCCTGTGTTTACTTCATAGTTTATTACTTAACTATTCGTGTAAAAAACTTTATCCAAATCCACTCAGACGTTCTTGCGTGAGTATAACAAAGATACAAATATACTACAATCGTTCACAATTGTGTAATATCAGTAGGACATAGATATCGTTTGCTCAGGATGACTGTACTATATATCTTTGCAGCACATATCTCAACATATTTATATGAATATTACTACAAATAACACTAATAAATCAAACAAAATATAACTGCGAGCCAGTCGTTCGTCGCACTTAGCTTACATAGTATCAAAGATTCCAGTACGACTTCGCAAACTTCATCCAGGTCGTTATTGAGTTCCGTGATTCGCTTGCAACAAGATACAGTTTGTCTAAGTTGTAATGAAAGAGAGTTGTCGGGAGTACTGACTCAGGTGCAACCCGCGAACCCAACCGGCCCCTAGTCTAGCCCCCGCCCTCCTCGTCTGCTCTCGTTTGATCGGTTTGTCCAGGACCGTGTGTTTTTAAATCGAATAAATATAGATATCCTTTGACAATGTTTCTGTTTCCCTGTAGATCAATACGACGACAGACAAAACATGAAGAAAATAGGAGGTTTCCCAGAGTTTAATATTGTAGAACTACATATACGGGCTACAGTACATACATATTATAGTTTTAGCGGTTAACGCTACAGAGGCATTTTGAGTCAGCGCGCTGATTAGCGCATGCTAACAGTTCCTTAGTATCCGAGCATAACTAGTCACGCGTACTCTCTCTATCAATCACTGTATCATCTAACATTTACGAGTATTTAATTTTCTCCAAGTTTCTATTAATAAACCATCAAGTTATCAACTCGCCAGTAAAGACTATCGTTCACACATCAACCGATATCCAACAACAGTGAGAGTTCTCTCGCTGCCTCTACACTGTATACACAGAGCTCATGTTAATGTGGCAGACACACGGATTAAGTCAAGGAGTACAAAGTACAGGTACCTAAATACCATTCATATTGAGCCTTCTATGGTTAGTTGGTGTTTATTAGTTTGCTTAGCTTGATGGTGGTGGTGATTAGAAGATTGCAATGACATTAGTCAATTGATTTTCTCAAAAAGTATTTCCCCTTTCTCCCTTTTTACCGTTTTACACTTACTGTCTTATCCAAGAAAGAAGTCTTACTCTTGTTGAGTGAGCCGAGTCACATGCGATATATTTTTTTAATTTCTGTGTAATTTCAAACTGCATTCCTGTAATATTACAAAGAATATTGAAGAGTGATGCATCTACAGTAAATCCCGTGAGGTTTTCATTTGACTGGAACGTGACGAGCTTTTTGCCAATCTAATGAGTCGACTTCAATCTGTTATTATCATGTTAAAATTGGTCATAGACATATGACCAATTTAAAAAAAGGTATAGACAACACCGAAGTAGTTATTGTTAATGTTAAAAAAATCTATCGGTACTTCTTTCTCAGGGCAGTGCAGTGCAACATCAGGTATATTCATGGAAGTACGCACGGATGGTTTTCTTGCTACAATACATAAGAAAATGTGGCCTTCGTGCTGCGAAACCTTTAAGATATTAAAAAATTTAACAGCCACACCTAAAACATTGGGTGTGATTAGAATTATACAAATAAAATTATATTGAATACGCATGTGATATTTTTGTTTTTCACCGATTATTTATATTCATATACTATTCTCATTATATTTAATAAGAAATAATATTTTATCGATTTTGAACTGTTTAAAACTTCATAACCAGCCAATTATTAATAACAACTGTGGACTCGTCTGGAAATAAATTTTATTATTATTATTGTTGTTATTATTATATTATATTAATATTTACATTATTTTAAACAAGTGACAGTTAAAGAGAACTTCAGTGCCATTACTATATAACATTTTTACTACCACGGAAACATGGGCAAAATACACAAGTCTGTATATTAAATTTTGTGCATTTTGTATGCCTTAGGACGTATCAGGCCATCAGCCAGGCGCGGTTCTAGGGCGGATCGTAGGGGTCATGACTTCCAAAATTGTATATGTACAATAGACAAAATTTAGCGAAAATTTATTATATTTTTAACTTATATAGTCTTAATTTCTCGACTTATTTTACTATTAATAAAACAGATAAAACTATTTTCATAATAAAAATAGCACCAAAATGTAAAATCAATATAATCTGATCGAAAACAATTACGCTATAATAACGAAACGCCTAGCGTAATCCTTCAATATTGTTGCTCCGCTTTTAAAATTTCACTTAAAAATAATCAGCAGCCATAAAAACTCCTAACGAAATCACGGTCCTACTCAGGTTGCTGCGGGTGGCGGAAGTCGGCAATGGAGCGGGAAATGAGCGGGGGATTAACGCGTGTTGTTTCGCCATCCTCCATCACCGACGCCATCCGCGATTAAGGGCACACATATTAGAGTTCAACAGACTTACAGTTATTGCTGCAAAAC
>DWPT01003586.1:0-14247 GCA_018251895.1 Agathymus mariae mariae | reverse complement strand
AGCTCTGGTACGACACTGGTCAACACATATTCCTTAAGTTTATGAACAATAAAATTTCTGAGTTTAAGAGGGTGGGGTTCAGAGTTTCATTTAGACTCTGCCACTATCTGAATTTATTCGAAACTTTTTTATCCGATAAGGTTACTGTTTCGGATACATTTTAATTTCAGGTATCCGATAGTTCTGATTACGGCTAGGGAGCACCATACCATCCCTGTTTCACACTCAACGAAGCAAATATCAGCTTCACATGCACACTACTTACTCGAAATTAATGCAAAAATGCAAATAGCATAGCATATATAATATATATATATATATATATATAAAAATATGTTGAACCTGTTACGATAAAATCACTCAAATCAAAATTTTAAGAACGACGTAGTACAGTCTTTAATGAAAATAGGTGTTCGCTGCTATTGTCACATTTAACGTGCATAGCCGACAAATTACCAGACGAGCCACCTGATGGTTAGTGGTCACCGTCGCCCGTACTAAAGGTATCAACGATGTGTTATTGACCAAAAAATAAGAAGAATGAAAGTATTGGCTCTCAAGCCCCCAGCCGGAACAT
This sequence comes from Agathymus mariae mariae, assembly GCA_018251895.1. NCBI lineage: Eukaryota > Metazoa > Arthropoda > Insecta > Lepidoptera > Hesperiidae > Agathymus > Agathymus mariae. Next base: position 13,670 of record DWPT01003586.1, on the reverse strand, counting down.
GAGGAGGAGGGTGGTAGCTAGCCAGGCAAGCTTCATGACAAGATAATGGTAATAGTATTAATAACTTAGAAGCTAACTGTACATAAACTTACTTTAGCATGAAATATTTAAACATCACACAGAGCTGCAACAGCTGCGATAAAGTACATTCAAACTTACAAACCACTTAGAAGAGTATAGCAACTTGTATCTATATTTATAGGGAACGAAAGTTTCCACTCCGGCAGGGAATTGAATCTAGGTCACAAAAAACTACGTTGCAAAATTTGTTAATCAATTTCAATGCATTAGCAACTCGCCGTAATACAAAGATCTTCTACTTAAAATGCCAAGAGTGCAGTTTATCACATCGCTTCAACAATTAGCGCCACAGACATACCAACGCCCTCCTCTCCCTCCCTCAAGGCACCGAAGTGCACACGAAATTTTTTACGGTCACCAATTCAACTACCGAATACTTCCAAAGTTTCCTGGATCGATCGATCACTATTGACGCAAGCCGCCGGATAATGAGGGCATCTCCGTTCGGCTGTCAACTACAAATTCTGATTCGTAAGTTAATTTGCCCGGTCTCGAAATCTGAAAAGCATATCTTTATCTTCTTAATGAATTACCGCTAATTACTTCCATAGTTTCCATTATGCAAAGCGGCACCTTATCTACGACTCCACTACTCCCCCAACGCTAAGGTACATAACTTCTATAATTACCCACCAATTTTCGTAGTTGATGCACTCAAATTGTCTCTGCTGACCCATCTGCTCATTCAAAGTTTTTCTACTTTGTAATAGTTTTTCATATCGCAAACTTTTAGTTAAGAAAAATTATGGTTTACCAAGTATCAAAATGTCAAGTTATTCTTATTGCTATTGTTAAAAAATATTGGTTATTTTAAGCCAAAGAATAATCCCCGGTATTACCCTTCGGTCGAATGTTACAAAAAATCAGTCTTTTACTAAGTGCGTTAGTGCATTTTACTATCTAAGGCCGCATACCATCAGGCGGTATTACAGGCAATTATTAGTTAACAGTAAAATAAAAACATAAAAAAAATTAATGTCAAACTCTGTAATATGTTACTTCAGCACAATATCAAACAAAATCTTGAACACATAATTATTTTCGATTGTCGTCAGGCCTAAGTCTTAAGTTATGTTAAATATTTTAATAAATTACATTAAAATATCGATAAATAAAGCCAGTATTATATAGAATGTTATACAGGAATCAACTACACGTCCAAACATGCCGTAAGAGTGGGTACATCACTGGGAGCGCGAGACTGGACACAAACGATGAATTATTGCTTGTCATCAATAATAGGGCGGATACCGAAGACATGAATGGCATTGAAAGTGGAATATGGTTGCTGGATGAGCCTGAAATATTATTTGCTATTTATGTAGCAAATGGACTTGGACGTTGGTGTTAGACGTCACATATATTTTTATTGTTATTCCTAATAGCACACAAGCGCGGCAATTGCCAGCTTACCAGCTACATTGATTCCAACGCTATATCAACACAATACAGTGAAACACAAGGTAGCTTGAACTGTGATTCTGCTCCAGGAAACTTCACAAAAATTCGTATAATACCTACCTGTAACCATTTATAATATTTACCTTTTTTTGTGTGTAATGCACTTCATCTATTTTTAAAGCACACACTAAAAGACACGCTACTCTTGGTGTGTCCTATTGATCTACAAATGAGGCTATGACGTCAGGTTATGTTGTAGGAGACAGCTCGCTTACCTCCCTGAACATTGTGTACGAGACCGATTCTGAAATCTGTGAGTATAGAAGTTTGTTATTCATCTTTAAATAATAGTGAAATTAATAACTAGGTCAGAAGAGTTTGAACCGTATCAACAGTTATTTTTTTTTTAAGTCATAATTATTAGTATAACCAGTGAAAACCATGTTATTTAATTCAATTATTTTGAATTCACAACATAATATACTAGGATATTTTACATTGAAGTTTCAATTTTTTTCCGATCCATGCCACTATAATACCACCCTTATCCTTAATGTTTTTCTTATATTTAGAATACTGTTAATGTATGCTATTGTTAACCGCTGTTAATTTATTAAAACGTGTTCTAACTACTCTTTAGTTCGAACGGTTTCAATATTTTACCAAATTTAATGCATTTTAATAATGGTCACATCAGAAATAGAAGTTGCATTTACGATGTCATAATAAATTCGTACAGATGATAAATGTATGTGAAGGGATTCTATTTTTAAAAATATAGTCATACAACAACAACAAACCACTTCTAGCAAACCATAAACGGACATTATAAAGTTGTATACACACACACACTATGGCTGAGCTGTTTAGGTCGCAAACAATGGCTTTGTTTCTCTATTACATAACAAAGCAATTTTGATCGATTGATGGCAAAAAGGGGAATGAAGGTTATTTTATATTGTATGTATGCACGTGTACATAAGGTGATAGCGTATTTATAGTATTTACGTTGTAATTCAGCTTGCTATAATCTCTTCTATGAATTATAACACAAAGCAAAATGAAATAAAGTATCAAGTTACAATTCAAGTTGCAATTATTCTCAGGCGTAAATTATTTAAAAGTTTATATTTGTTTCAGAATTCTCACATTAATTTCACCACATTAGTGTTAGATTTACAAGGATTCCTTTTTTATGGTACCTACAATCAAATTGTAAGTTTTTATTTTAAATCGTTTCATTTGGGTATTGTTAATGGACGATGGAGTAATACAGCGGATAATCATCGGTTCCAGAAAGCCTATGACCGATGGATAGATTAGTGGATCGTTCAACAAGATCAACTTTTTTTTATTTATTACATTATAATTGTGTCATTAACTTTAAATTGAACATAAACTTGAGAATGATAATGATGATGACAAACCTGGACTTATACGATCCTCCTTCATAAATCCTCCTGGAATTATACGTTGATTCATCAGATTTCAATTACCAGCTATGCCTGAATCGAAAAACACGTTGTGTTAAAAACCAAACTTTTAATTTTATTTTTATTCATTTTGAAATCGTTCAATGTTCAGGAATAGGTTTACGTTTTGTAGGTATTTTTGAAGCTAACCGTTCGAAAGCTAAAATATCAAACTATAACTTTATAAAGTCTCTTGATAAATGTCTCGTTGGAGATATAGTGGAAACTGTATGCAATGTGCATTGGGTTAATTGACTTTATTGCAACGTTGGTACTACAGTCCGATTGTTTTCTGAACGAATTATTTGTTTTACTTTATTGTAATCAAAATAATAAAGAAAAGTGAAAGAAAATACGTTTGTTCGTAAAATAGTGGTTACAAGAGGAATTATAAATATCTGATACTAACTTTAAAGTTAACACAATAGCAACGTTGAGTATTATTCCATGTTGCACCGACCACTCAACAAATAAGACTGCACTCAACCTCGTTACAGTATGCACTAGCTACTGTAATACTGATTTGCAGTGCAAACTTTATCTACAAGTTACGTACATTGTCTATGACAGATTCCAATGCTCACTAGAAATAATATCGAACAATTGTACTATTTTATTTGTAGAATGTTAAAAGTGTAGTGAATACACCCATACTTTATAATATATATACGCTATATTTTATAATCGTCTATCATTTTATCGTTTTTACGGTGTTCAATTATTATTATAACTAATTATAATTTTAGCAATTGTTATAATTTAGAAGTAAATAGTAAGTAACGTTAACTAAAATAAATCATATCTATATGTCAGGGGAAAACATATAAAACGCCTTGACCGATTTTAATGAAAATTACTATGTAGTGAAAACAAGGGTTTGTGCAGATGATAAGCTATATAAAATATCAGTAAATCTAATGATAGATAATCAAGGAAAAAAACATAATTTTAATAATCTTGTACGTATAATTAATTATGCAAACCGAACGAAGTCTATCGAGGCCGCTACTTAGGAATAATTTAATATATACCTTGAGTATTACGATTATACTTATATATACAGCTCAAAGTCACTACGGACTAAAATATTTCGTTAGTACTCCAATTCACGAAGCTGAAATTCATAGACTATCGAGAGTTACCGACACATATCAGAGTATTATTTACATGAAAAGACATGATAATAATGGGAAGGACGGATAACCGTTGGAGAAGGAAGGTTTTTGAGGTTTCTTTACCAATCAATTAAAATGATTAGTCGAAAGTCCTCCCAATCTGAGAGGTAAGACTCTTGTCGCAGGCCAAATATAAATATCTAGGCCCTGCTATTGAAAACATTATGGAGAACTAAAGTATGCTGATTTCTTGACAATATTTTCCTTTATCGAAACAAATTAAAATTCTTTTTTTTTATGATAATTCATTTTCATTTTAAAAAATTACAGATGAACGTAGATTTCGAATCTCACAAATGCATTAGGCGAACTTATTATGCTATAGGTAATTCTTTACATAATCTAAGTGTCAAATTTGTAATAAAGTGCCAAATTACGAAATAGTTTTCTAGGATGTACTTAACAACATAGTGCACTTGGTCCACCTCCATCATGAAGCGCCAGATACGAATTAAAAATGCACACAACATTAGTGCTCCGTTGGCGAATATACCGGAACGGTAACGTGGATCCAAAAAAGTAGTTATCCTGTACAAATAAAAATTTAGTGCGTGTTCTTGTGAGACTGTTGTAATTTTGCTTACTGATTATCAGCGACATTTCGAATGATTGGAAGTGATTCATTGAAATAAAATAATAGCAGGATTAGGACATGATATTAAACCGACACCACCGATTTCATACCACATTATTTTTCTTTGCAGACTATGTTTAAAAGGCATGTCATCCTACAGTCACATACATAATCATTTCTATACAGCAAAATATACTTATTATATATTTAAATGTCTTCACTTTAACAAAATATTTTATTCTAAGATGTTTCTGATAAATCATAATCGGTCAATATCATTTATGATCCCCTCGGGCAACAAGAGATCCTCTGAAAATTGACTACCGAAATATGGAACGAATATTTCGCAAAAGATTCATTCAGTCAAAAGAATTTAAAATGCAGCGCATAATGTACCTGTATCGACAGCATGACTGATCGCGCTGAAGGCGAGCGTCAAAGCTACAAGTGATGCGTCATACTCACTCACCGCTACTTACTGAATTCGTAATTTTTCGTCTCAGTATTCTAACTGTGAAACGACAGGACCACATAAAATATTTAATATGACTTTATAATGAAATATTTTGCTATGCAAATAGTCAAATGCAAATATCTTTCCATAGATGCCATGTTATTTACGTTTAGATTGCGTACATATCTTATACACGCCGTAACAAGCCATATATATAATGTGTCTAACAAACATATATGGAATTTACGGTATAAGATTTCGCAAACCTTATAAAAAACCCCTTATTAGATCACTTGGGCGTTTGGTACAGTCTAATCTAATGTATTTAACAGAAAAAGTTGTTTTTTTAAACTTAAATATTAATTTATTACTGGGTAAATTGATAATTCATAAAAATCATTAAATTCATTATGCAATACATCAAATGAATAGTCTCGTTAGGTGAAGCATATATTCACTTGCCCTATAATGAAAATTGCATTTAATCCAAAACTGTGGTGATTTATGATTATTGTCTTCTGAAAATTCAAATCTTTACATGTACAAATGTAATAGCTAGTACGTCTGCTAGTAGTCGTGTAACTTCTAAACAACTTAATCGATTAAGGTGATGTTCAGATAATACATTTGTATTGCCACGAAGATGTTTCTCTATTATGGTAGAAACCGATCACCTTACATTACCGCTGATTACTTTAAAATCACATAAATTTGATTTTATTCTAAAAGAGCAATTTACTGCGAGCTCCGGCAGTTCAAATTTATTTGTTGTTCAACTCATTAAGTCAAGGGCATGCTCTGTAAGCCCATTAACTTTATGCATGGGCGCCAGTTTTCGTAATTTTGTTGTATTCTTTATTTCCACTCGCTTGCACTCATTATTAATTATTTTTAAATGCCTTAGAATACTTGCAGCACCAAGATATATTTCATGATAATTTTCCACGTCTGAGCCTGACAATATAGTTTATTTTATAGCTCAATCTAATCTAGTATATTTATATAATATTTTATGAAAAAATAATTTTTTACCCATTTTTAAGCATGCACGGACGGAGTAGTGAGAAACTTGGTACTGTTAAAGTTTATATGGAGAATAATTTGTGTTATTTAGTTATTTTTGTTGTGACCAGCAATACTTGTACCTAGACTGATCATTTTCATTCGCAGTCAGAAATTAATAACTGCACGATTGCAACAGTATAAAAAATTATGTTGGCGAAATGGGGATGCAGTAAGGCTGAAATTGAAAACTTAAACTATGAAAAATATGTCTACACATAACCGAATTGTAGGCACATATTACGTTTTGAGTTCTCTTTTTTATTTAAACCATTAAGTTCTCAGCTGAAAGTGAACTTTTTTCATTACGTATCTAAATATGCCACTGTATTTTGTATTTATTTCTGCATCTAAAATTAATAAAACTTAATCGATCCATATTCAAGTATGTATTAGAAAATAACCTCACCTGATGCTTGTACAAAATGTCTACAAATTGCTAAACAGAGCACAGTACAGTGCTATACAACTGTAAGTATAAACGCCACGTGACTAGGGCACTGGCGAGTCAAGCCACGTGCTCCAATCACATTTTACTTACACTTGGAAATCTCATCACACGTTTCTCGTCTGTTATCCAACCAAAAACTGTGTTCTGGAAAATGTATATTAAAGCAGTTATGACGCTGACATATCGATTGATATTGATTGATTGTACTAATATAATTTTTAAAGATTTATATGAACAGCAGTCCGACTTCGTTCTCCTTGAACTATTAGTAATGTATACATGATTATAAAAATTTAATATTTTTTGACTTGATTAGACATCATTAAGTTAATTGACATTTTATATAGCCTATCATCTGTACAGTCACGAGTTTTCACCACATAGCAATTTTCACAAAGATCGAACAAGCCGTTCTTGAGTCATAACGGGACATAGACAGACAGACGTACAAAAATTTTCAAAATGGTCAAATTGATGTCAGTGTATCATAAAATGAATATTTATTTATCAAAAAAATTGTCAAAATAATGGAATGTACAGACAGAGAGAAATTACAGATTTATATTATATAGCCTATCATCTGTGCAATCACGTGTTCTCAGTAGATACCAATTTTCATTAAGATGGGAAAGTCATTTATGAGTTATCTCGAGACATACACGACAATCTCAACAGGCTTATATAGTAGTATAATTATATATCAGTGAGCCGTCCTTGCGTCTCTGTAGAACATTCCGTAGGAGCAGATACATTTCTCGGCATGAAAAGTATTTCAGGTTATGACCCATAATATGAGTTGCAAATATGCCTAGAATCATCTAAGTCTGTTCAGTGATTTTAAGGTACGTCTAAAGAGAGAAAGTCAGAAAGAAAAAATACAAATTTTCAGATCTCCATATTGAAATCAGTCTACTTCCATTAAATTCCATTAAATCACGGTTCTGCTTGCACTTCTTAAGGTGTAGTATATAGATACTTACATACTTTGTAACTTTAAAATATTACCTTGTTAAATGTCTTGTACAATCTTTTGTATCTTTTATCTTGTATTTTGTGTTTTGTTTAAATGGATGTTACTGTGATAAATATTCTGTTATTGTTGTCAAGTATTTAGCAAGTATCTTAAATCGCATCATGGTCGCATTTGAATGCATGAAAATGATTGAATGAAATAATATTTATTCGAAGTGGGTGACACCGTGAGTGACCCCGGAAGAAAAAGAGTTATTTTTCCGACTCACAGTTACAGAACGCACTTAAACTTGTGTCCAAGCAGTCTTATTATTAAAGTAATTTATTTTTAATACCTATGATTTTTGCCCTACTTTCTAACAAAGATTGATTATTCCATGAAGACGGAAAATTTAAAATTGTACTTCTGAAAAGGAGCAAACTAAGGTACAAAAGGCCAGCTGTTTGCCCAGAAAGGGCAGTTTCTAAAAGACTCTCAGAGCAAGCAGTCTCGGGAAGTTTCTCAATATAAACTCTCTGGATGTCTCTCAACACAAACAAATGGTTGATTTGGTCGGTCGTCTCGTGCCTCTTAACAGACGTGCGTTACATTTTTGACTTCGAGGTGTCCGTGTGCTGAATGTCGGAGATTCCAAACGTCTCGTGTGCCTTAACGCACGCTTCAGTCGCCAAGGTCGCCGTACTCGGAACTCCGGAGACTCCGATCGTCTCGTGCGCCCTAACGCACACTTTGTCTCAGAAGCTCCCGCGCAATACACGCCGGGAAAGTGACAACACTATTTAGAAAGCAATACCATTTAACCAAGAAATTTATACTTTTTTTATGCTATTGCTTCTTATATTCTTTTGTCATTTATTTTATTGTACCTGCCAAGCATAAGTCAATATAATCTGTCTTCTAAATTGTACATCTTTTAATTATAGTACTACAAAACTCCAGAATATACTGCACCGTGCTGCTCGTGCATCTATTGGTGCAGAAGATAATCATTCAATCAATATTTAAACGATTTACTTCATCTTGTATCAATACTGAAATGGATTATCTAACTAACTAAATTAGGATATGTCGTTCCTTTTTGTATAAATAAATGTTTTATTTTCTAAAACACATTCTGAAATTTAGAAGAAAATAAAGCTACACACCTTTATTGATGCAGCGATGTTTGAGAGGGATTGATTGCCTCTATCCGAGTGAGGTTCGTACTTCAGCTCCAACATATGTAAATTTTCAACAAGCCTTTCGACTCTACGGATGCGCCCAATTCTCTAGTGGAACGAAATCGACATTGCAAAAATTGCTCTAAGCCACGAGCGTGCTTCACGTAAAATCGAGTAAATTAGAATCCCTATCTAAACAACGAAAGTTTGTTACCATGTAACTTTATTGACGTTAAAATTAATTTTATGTTTTGATTGAAATTATAAAAGTTTTTTAAATTCCCATTGATATGCTGGATTGATGTAATCTCACAGCAATCGATCAGTGTAATGTGTACCAACATTGTACCACGAGCTACACTGTCAATGAATCTTTACTTTGCTGCTTATAAAAGGATAGATTATAAAAGAATTTTTCAGATAAATATTAATGATCGGAATATATATCTTAATAAAAAGTGTAACCGATCTTAGAAAATTCTTTCCTCATACAAATAACATTATCGATGTTGACACAAAGGACTTATCACTCTGTGTTTATGAAATTATTTATAGTTGCATGAAACTAAAATGAATCCTGATAAGTTATTTTTCGTGTAGAGCTGAAAATTTTAGAAAATAAAAACTTAACTAATAAATTCACCCGTTTCAATAACGTGAACTATAGTGTAACTTTCTTGCTCAAAAGTTTTATGAAAGGGCTCTCAGAAAAGATTTGAAATCAATAGAGAATGAAAGTCTTTTTACTAGATTATATTCCGGCGCAAAACTTTTATATTATGTTTACAAAGGTACAACTCTTGAAAAGTTTGAACTACGATAAACGAAAGAGCATCTACTCTTATCTTTCAGTGCAACCGGGACAATTGTATAAAACTTTTATTAATTTGATACATGTATTTTGGTTCAAATTTGAAATCTAGCTTTATAAAAGTCATTGTTCGATAAAATATTATCTTTTTAACTGCTTAAATTGTATTCTGAGACTAAAGAACACTCTTTTTTATACTTTCGACACAAAATTGACTGCAATAAAACTCGTCGAAAAAACTTTGAGCGGCCTCGGACAAATCAAACCAGTACTATAAAAATTTATTCGAATGAAAGTGCTCATGATAAAGTTTACGTCAATAGTTTCAAACCTGATCTTTACCTTATAATTAAACATTAGAACTTGTTAACAGTAAATCGACTTCTTTTTAACATAAATAATAATAATTCAGCAACAAAAATGAAAACTTTATTCGACTATTAAGCTATTACTGCAGAAGACTTGTATTTTATTATAGTATTAACATAGTTATTAAAAAAACATAGCCGAATGTTTTCTAGAGTTAGACGGAATGTAGAGCAGGCATAAAAAACATCAGTTTATATTGGAACTATTGTTTGTCATTCTGGTATGACTTTCCGAATCCCTTAAATGGATAAAAATGGAACATAGCTTTTTAAAAATAATATGTTTCAGACACTTTATATCCCAGAAAATTAATCTGTTCATGCCCAATAGAAGCGAGACAAGATAGAGATTTTATAAACGCTCAATACGCTTACGCACTCACACCCCCGAAATAGGATTTCATTTCCAGTGGCATGGAGAGACACGATTAGATATAATAAACATCTATGACCAAACAAAAAACAATTATTTCTCACATAAATGTCTGAACCTGTCAGGAATCAAATCTGAAACCCCTGATCGCCAAGTAAGATCGCTATCAATTGATCCACAAGGTTCCCATACATTGTAAATAATATTTTTCGTTACACTTCTTTATAGCTTATTACAATTGATAAATATGTCTTTAATAGTTATAGCACATAAAATGCTTAGAAGAAAAAAAAGGGTGTAAAATCAGTTATGAACGATTCCGTGTAATAAAATAAAATAAATGTCTTTGACAATAACGGTTTTGAGTTGAGGGTACTTACTATATCTTAAAGTTACATTATATTACACGTACACAGTAATAAAGTACTTTTAAAGAGTTATATATAGGCTGCCTTTTAGTTATTGAACACGGTGTTCAGACCACTTTTGGTTGATCACAGGATTCACAGGGCACCAGCTAGTTTTGTTTTGGTATAAACATCTAATTTTCTCTACGATCTTTTAGAAACAGAACGAGGTTTTACCGAGAAATGCATTTAGTCAACGATACAAGTTTTAATCTCAGATCCTAATAGAGTCTAAGAGCGGGTTTTCCACAAACTTGTTTGAACTAGTATGAAATAGCACCAAGTCGCCGAAAGTTTGCCTCATTTAGTAATGATACTACTTTCCTGAAGTTACTTTGGTTTTTTTCCGTATAGAAAAAGACGCACTTACTCCGAAGAGATTTTATATATCCAGGATTATAGATGTTATTCTATAAAAAAAAAATCTCATCTTAGACTTAGCTATTTGGTAATTAACTTGTATCCTTTGTCATACACCACACGCTTCACGTAAATTTGTGTCGATAACAAAATAATGACCAATTATAAATTGAAATGTTACAAATTTCGTATGACAAAAGTACTAAGACGTCTGTCATCTATTTTTGTGACTTTTTTTGTAACATAATATTCAACTGACTTATGTTACATAGCGCAATATTGCTAAATGAACAGAAAGATTTTGTTGTACACGTCCCCTATAGCTAACAATCTATATTACGTTTCTTTGATTGACTTATTGCCAGTATGAGTGTAACGCACCATATTAATAACCAAAATAGTTATTAGGGTAATGTCTTTTGTATTAAACTGGTCACTTGCACCGTAATATATAGTTGTAGTCAATAAAATTCACACAAATAAAATCCCATGTTGTAATGTGATCTAAAGACTAGATTCCTTGAAAAGTATGTAGCCAATACCAGTATCATCTCATGACTTGATTTACAAAAGAATATAAGAATAATGGGACACATTTTTTTTTTTTTTCAATAATTAGTATATTTGATATAAATACACACCATAACCATAATGTAATGCCTCCCTTACTTTCGTTGCTCTTGAGTTTTTGAAAGAAGAATGTCAAAAAAGCAGCCAAAACTCCTGAAGTATTCGGTTATGGTTGCCCGTAAAAGTTAAGCCCATAATGCTAAGTCCTAGACCGTTGACAGTAGTGATGTTTGGTACTTAAACAGAGATGTGATCAACCATAATACTACAAATAGCGACACATTCTCTTTGTTGCACATCAATAAATAAACAAAAGCAGTAAACCTTTTACACACTCAGTGTGACAAAAGAATCCCAGACTAGGATATGACCAGAAAAGGACATTTAGGAAAAAATCAAAAAGTAACATGGAAATTAACTCTACGTTATGTGAAAACATTGCCTTTAGCATCCACACATTATGAAATGAAATTTATTTGAAGCAGTTATTTACAAACACGGTGAAAGTCAAAGTCCGCTATCGCTTTAACAAATCCCTGTCGTAAGTGGTCACGCAAAAAGAAGCAGCAAGAAATTTCCAAGGAGTTTTTCTTTTCCTACTCATAGTTACGCACAGCACTTACTACTTACGGCTTCATATTAAAGTCATGTTAAAACAGTATTGGTTTTAAAATTCTTTTCCTCATAAAAATCCCTTTCACATTAGTTATTTAATTACAGTTTGTTAATTCCCTCAATCTTAACGGAATTTTCATAATACACATCTATCATGAAAGATCCCTAGTCCTGGTTTTCATGTTATATAATTCACTCTTCTTAAGAAAGCTATTAGAGTATTTTAACGTACGAAATATTATATTTAACCCATCCATTTTATCTTAAAAGTTTCATACTGGATAAGGTCAACGGAATAAGGAAAATAAACAATTTAATAAAGAATTTCTTACCTCTGGATAAATGTTTCTCGGTCATTTCAAATCCAGTGGTAACTGGTAGATATTTATTGACTAATGGGCATTTAGTAAGCCTATTATTAACTCTAGATGCAACTTTTTCAATAAAGTGGAAAACAATAGCATCCATATTATCACACAATAATCAGATATCAGACTCCATATCATAATACCTATCGTTTGATTTCATATTGTTTAATAGGTAATTCCCTACCAGGTATTATATTACCAATGATTGTACTCGTCGTATAGAATTTCCAATTTTCCGTAACGAATTTATTGAATCGAAGTGAATACTGAACATTAATAGTAGTATTACAAAACACGATGAAATGTTATTAACATCCCGCGTTCGTTGGTGGCCAGGATTCATATGTGCTTAATGAATTCGAGCGCTCGAGACTGATATTGTCGGCCGCTTTAAATAAATGTCTACACGCATGTGGGGTTAGAATTCATATGACTCAAAAGACAAGACGATCAAATAACATTACTTTATGATTTAGAGCGTGTTTACTGAGATTATTAAAACATTAACTGTCACCAAGCACCGCTGATAACGAAATAAACGATAAACGACTTCCATACAAGTCACTAACCAAGACCCTATGGCGAACACACGAGATTATGAAGATTGGGAACTCATTATTGGATTTTCAATCTGAATACAGAATCCACATATATACAACTATACTACGCACTTACAATACCATACACTAGGTGGTATAAACTTTAAGTGAATGAGACAAAGCTATTAATTACTTTTTTGTTGACCAAGAAATGACAGCTTTCGACTCGAAGATCGATAATTTATCCATCATCACTTTATAAATTTAATGGAATGTTTATATTACTAATACGATTTCGTAGCAATATCCGTTTTACTGGCAAACAAAAAGACTAATGCAAAAAAAATTCTTGCGGCGAAAACTCTCTTTTCTTGCAGTCTCGCCTTACCGAAACGAAAATGTTGTCACTACTATTTGCAGTCCGTCTGCCTCTCTCGTGACAATATCCTGTCGATC
>DWPT01003585.1:0-14247 GCA_018251895.1 Agathymus mariae mariae | reverse complement strand
ACACAAAGATCGCATAGAAAGCATACAGAAAAGATTCACGAAATACTTTTCTACTGGATTAGACAAAAGATTACCCTAAGCTATGAGACTAAAAAAATTCAAATTGACTGCACTATCGGATAGATGAAAATCTCATGACATGGTTCTTTTATAAAGCTACTAAAAGAGACTATGCATAACCCTGAGTGCACCCTGTATCACCTTTCACCCACAAAACCTACAAAACTAATCTTGGCCGTCATTCGTTAATACCTAGGTTGATCAGGCTATACAAGGAAATGTTATTCTATTGATAAGTCCCTAGATTTGTTCAGTGACAACATTAAACAGTTCAAAAATAAAATTGAAAAAATTATTAACATCCAAGTATTAGAAAACCTTTTATCGCCTTTTCATACTTAATATTTAACATTAAATTATTGCGCAACTTTTTTCAAACAATGTATTGTTACATTCTATTGGTGGTTCAGTTATATATAAATAAATAAATATTTGACTATAATTTCATAGAGGCAGATGGAAATTTAATTAAATGACATTAACATATCTGAATATCTCCGTTGCAGATATGCTAGTGTAGTGTGCAAGGACGCTGAACGTCACTAGAAGGTATAGAATTTAATACAATACCCATGCATTCATTTACTACCAGGCACTTGCGTAAATATAAAATTCCATATAGAAGCATTAGAAAAATTACACATAATTCATTTCAACCTAATTGTGTACTGTAAAAAATGTTTGAAACGAAAAAAATATTTTTAAATCACACTATGCCTCATTAAATATCAGCTTATTTCACTTATTCCGATCACTGATATTCTTAATGTCAGACTGTTATGTTACAGTCTGTCTAATTTTTAATTTAAATAAAAAATAACTTCAAATAATCTCAAAATAACAGACAACAACCTGCCCGGACCGTACTCACAGATCGTTTAGAAAATACTTTAAAAGTTAGAGTTTAAGATTTTTTGTATAGCCTAAAAATAGTATTTCATCATCTAATATAAATTGTTTTTCAGTTTTAATGTATCTTGGTTTTGTTATCTTCATTGATTGCAATAAATTAAAATAGAATCAATGAAACTTCAAAAATTGACCTCTAAAACAACGAATATAGAAAATATTACATTTATTAAGTGACTAATAATAAAATTGAATAAGTGCTGGTGATATTAGTAAATGAAAACAAAAATGTATATTATAATATGTGAATTTTTTTTGAAGCGTATTACTAACGTGATGTAATTATGTAACAATGTGTAATAATACTTAGATCTTATACAATTTGCCATAGATTTTCATGAGTTGCCATAGCTTTCTTCTTTTTTTACAATAACACTATCTAAGGCTTAACTTTGACTCAAATGTAAAAACTAAATAAGACTTATTCAAAACTCATTACAGGTAAGTTGGTCGAGAAAGTCATTATAAGTCACATCTTAAAAGAAAACTTCAAATCTTAGCGAAAGAGCACCCATAATGTTTGTTAGAAGGCGGATCACGGATATAAATCTAATGAAATTGAATCTTTGCCCAAGTTCTTTGTCCGAACTCAGTCACAATTACACTGGTTTTATGGCAGATGGGTGTGGAATTATAATAGATTGTTCCTTTTAAGAGCATTGTCGTAAATTTTATATCCATTTGAAGTTGTTCCCCAGCAACGCTAGTTGAAAATATTTAAAAAAATGTTTGTTACAAATATTTACTTCATAACACAAAATCTATAAAAATACTATAATGCGAAATTAGGTCCGTCTGTCTATCTGCTACGCTTTCGCGGCCAAGCCACTGTGCGGATTGTGATGCAATTTGAAATGGAGATAGCTTGAGGCCTGGAGACGGATATACGGTACATTTTTTTCAATACGACGACCCCGTAGCCCTGTTGGTAGTGACCCTGCCTGCCGAGCGAGGGGTCCCGGGTTTGATTCCCGGCTGGAGCAGATGTTTATGTGATAGATAAATGTTTGTTCTCAGGTCATGGGTGTTTGTGATGTCATATTTGTGTATGTCCATACCACCTGCAACACAGGGTATTCTACAAACGTTTGTTAATATTATTATTTTCAATTTACTTTAGATTTTCTTTTTATTTAAATATTTTATAAAAAATATAAAAAGTTTTTGGACACCTACATAGCTTACGCTGGCTCGAACTTATGAGATTCATAAAAATAATGAACTAAAAACTTTAAAAAAACTAAAAAATTAAAACTAAAATGTAAAATATATGTATATCATTGTTTTTTGGCATATATACCTATTATGTAATTTAAACTTCCGGGAGAAGCTAATTAAGGCAGAAACGAAAATGTCAGTCTGACCACCACTTTCATGACTTATTTATTAACACTTTACTGTATGAACCTAAACTAGGCTATTACAAAAGGCGGTCTTAATGCCCAAAGGCAGTCTCTCCCAGTCAACCTACGGTAGTAATCGTAGCGCACAGCGAACTATTACAGCAAAAATATTACCTATTGTTATTTTCCGACAGCTTGAACTCTACCTAAATCGGACTAGTCTTACACTTTCATCTAGTTTACGCAACAGAAAAATTTATAAACAGTATATTTCTGCTGTTGTCGAAATATATTTTTATATATTTCATTACGACGATCGAGGTCAGTAGGTATTTAGTCCTGCAGTGAGCCAAAATTGGCTCATGACGATATTGAATATTTTGATTATATATAATGCTATTAAAAATATTTTTTACGCAAAAATTAACAGTTTGCATGATAGGAAATCTCAAAAAATAGTTATTATAGAAATGTTTATTGTACATAAAAAAAAATATCCACTTGTATCGTTTCACGGTAAAATGTTGACAATTCGCTAAAGTTAAGTTTAAAATCATGTTGCAAAGTTTCTTTTGTCATTGTTGAGAGTCTGTAATACGTAGTTTTCTTTTTGTTAGTTTAACATAAGCTACGGAGTTTAAATAACAAAATAATGTTTTATTGAGTAGGACATTGCAAAAGTATATTTAAAATGAAAGCCTTTGGATAATTTCGAATATTTTTTATAAGTTAACTCATGAAAAGTCTGACGCATTTGCTCTGCAACATAAATAATTTTAATATGGAAATTTTGTGAATCTACGAATGAAAGACCGAATACAATATTAATTAATATTAAATTATGAAAACAAATGAATTAATTAATGCTAGCTGCGCCCGCTGAATGGGTTTGGGTGAGCCAACACAAGTTTAAATTGAATGGATGTTTTAATAAATTTTCCTCCTTTTGTCCTTTTGTATGGGCAGCGCGTTCAACGTTTACCTGTAAAACGGATTTCTCTATACAATATAAAACACTCTTATTGACCTATTAATTAATTTAATTTATTGTTTGATAGCTTTGCCGGAAATTGTAACGTAAAGCGCAGTAAGTAATCATATATTTAAAGGATCATTAATTTATATAGGTTGCAATAAATAGCACGTAATAGGCTCCAATAGCCTTCGAGCCCAAATGCCTCTGTTGCACCCTTCCAAACAATGGACGAGTCAATAAATTACTCCCCCCTAACTTGGTCCCGACTCTTGGACTTCGCTAGGTTGTTAAGCACCAAGTTAATCAGTACTCACAGGGAGCACTCGTGCATGATGGTAGCACCCTTTTTCTAGAGTCAACCTTGACGTGTGTCATTTTCAGGATCAGAGAACTAGTTAAAACTGTAGATTTTCCGCTTTCTACGTGAAGGTAACTCGTTGGGGATAAGTTTCAGATGTCCATAGAAGATGGAGACCACTTAAAGTCAGATGGTCACCTCGTGTGTTGACCACTGATCTAAAAATAATCATGTTTTAACCAGTTTCAAAAAGCGAGGTTCCATGTTCCTGTGTTTGTATTTTTTATATAGCCAAACTCCGTTATTTATGAACTGATTTTAATGATTTTTTATTTTGTGTATAAGAGATAACTTTAACTTGGTTCCCTTTAAATGTCGTGAGGATCTGATATTACTTTCCGAAGATATGTTGTAGAAATTCACAACGGATAGCAATATTTCAATAGTCCAAATAACATTAACATTACAAAACCACCATCAATCACCATCTTAGACTAAAAAAATTGTAATAATAAAATACCTGCTCCTGGAATCACTATTTTAATTCTCAGTAGTTAATTTTGTCTCCTGAAATACCTCCTTTAATAATTAACATATTTAATGTAATTTTAGATTCAATCTATATTATTTATTTTCCTTCCTTTCTTTTTTTGTGACATTCATATGTCATTATTGACAATAGTTATTTTTTATTTTTCTAAACATATATTTAATAAAAATTTTAGGTAAACCTATTTTACATCAACAAAAAGTAGTTACTAGTATACATTTTCGAGCTAACTTCATTATACATGGACTTTTTATTTATAAATGCTAACATTAACATCTAATGATCTGTTTTGGAAACAAAAAAGCAACTCCTCTACGAATTGGAATAAAAATAATAATAATTTAACTAGCTCTGGTCGAAACCAATCTACAAAGTCTTGAGCATAGGCGCAGGGTTGACAGCCTCTCGGTGACTGATGACAAAAACAACAGCAACAACTTTAATTTTTATTTAAAAGATATTTTGTAAGTATTATACATAATAAATAGGAAATTGTATCGAGGTACTCATACTCGGAAATCGATAAAGGATCGATAATAATCCACGCCAACATCGTAAAACCACTATAAACCGACAAAACATAGATTGTTATCGAGAATGCGACGATAATATCGACGAACGACGCTGTTATTATTACGTCTCTGTCGACCCATACTTGATACTTAATGGGATTAATTTTTGATATTATGTGTGAGAAAATGTTAACAAGGTATATCTATAGAAGTTATCAAAATACAGTTACAAAAATGAACGAGAACATGTCTATTGTGACTATGATTGGAATTTATTTGAGAGACCCATTGATCGTATCTAACTATAGTCCTATTTAAAGTTGCTTGTTTTCTTTCTTTTAGCGTTCATAGTTGAATACTATGTGTAACATTTGAGACTAAAATCCTTTTTATTTATCTTATTTCTTCACAAGGTTTCTTGATACAGCGTGTTACGCGGCATAGTTAATAGATATGTTCGTTCCATAGACAATCGGACGTCAGAAATCAACTAGTCATCAAATACGAGTACATGTAAGGAATTTGACACATTTCTTCAACGATCGTTCATCTCAGAGCAGTTTTTAGTAACTTGTAATAACATATAAAAATAATCATTAATACATTTTATATTTAAAAGCATTATAGAATTCACCACTGTTTTCCACTCTCTTCCCTTTTGACAAGAGATCAGCTGGCAAAGTATTTTTGATTCTGAATCCGGACCTTTTAACAATTTTTCTTTTCTTTTATATGATTTTAGGAAACTCAAACACATTTTTGAC
The DNA here is from genome assembly GCA_018251895.1 of Agathymus mariae mariae. Lineage (NCBI taxonomy): Eukaryota > Metazoa > Arthropoda > Insecta > Lepidoptera > Hesperiidae > Agathymus > Agathymus mariae. Next base: position 8,835 of record DWPT01003585.1, on the reverse strand, counting down.
AATAATAGATACATAAAAGAAAGATTGCAGATTCGTTCAACTACTAAGCTCAATAAAAAATTTGAGATCACAAATTTGTGTTATTAAGTAGGTGGTAGTGGCTCGCCCCAACCTCGTTCGGTTTCAACAATTAATAATATCTATATTCGGAATACTGTACCTTTTAAATGGTAAAATATTTTTTTTAAATTGGCGCCTTGATTCTTAATAGTGCCACTGAATTTACAAAAACTCAGAGATTTTCCACTTTTTCTTAATTTAATTGTTAATTGATTTCCTAATTTTCTTTATTATTCATGTAAATATAAATTATTACTATTATTTTTATTCAAAAAAAGTGATTGCATTTTGCCTAGAATCAAATGAATAATATGAATGTGGAAAACCCGTTTAAATATATTGACTTAATGTAAATAACGCAGTTGATATCACGTGCAAGCCGGAGACTATTGTAACAAGGTTTATAAAAAAACACACACACACACAATTATATTATCTTAAAATACCAATAAACTAAGCAAACCAACGATTATAAAAAAATATTAATTTATAACTACTGAATACATTAAATTACTTGTTCCTGAACGTTATATGAACCAGTCGTATCCAGATCCAGCCAGTTTCTAACCGCAAATAAAACCATAAAGAGGCAAGTTTTACAGAGCGACCGCTCGTTTACCGTCGGACCCGTATATCTAGAGGCCATAAAGACCGCATACATTCCCGGGTTAACTTCCTAGTTACCGACTTCATTACTAAAGAGAAACGTATCGATCTAAGTCTTTCAGACGCCTCAGTAGTTCTGAATGAGAATTTATTGTTCGTAATTGAGTTATATTGTTATCTACACTCGTACAAGCTTACTACTTTATTTTTACATTTTAGGTGTAATACGTACATACGATTTTTGCGTTTTTGACCGATATTTCGATCCTATTACATAGATTAAAATCGCAGCAAGGTAGAAATATCGGAGATTAGAAAATCGTAAAACTCGTAGGTACCCGTTTCTCTTAAAATGTATAATGTCTGCGGTGATATATTAAGCTGAAAATCAAATGTTATTAGACTTGACGTCCGTACTCGCCAATAGTCGTTCATAACACCAACAGCATCGCCGACTCATTGCCGTACCTAATGGAAGCGGAAGACTTGCTTATTATTCAATTTTATCATTGCCATGCACTTCGATGTTGATTATGATATCGACACATCGCCTAAACAGCTAAAAAAATGCCTCAACAATAGCTTTTTTAAATCCTTTAATAACTAGTTATTGTTGCGTATTATTAAATATGTATTGTTTACAATATGCATTTTCCGTTCTTTATATACAAAATACTGCTATTTGGGAAAACTAATAAGTGGCTTTCAAATGTTATTTTCCTTATATTATTCTTTGTCTAGCTGTAAGTTTTCCTAAAAATGTAAAATCAAATAAAATAATTATTACCGCATTGTTTAAAAATATATGCCAAGAATTAGTATTTTTGTATTGTATTTTTTGTATTCTATTGTATTTGTTAGTACAAACGAGGCATTTCAATTTCGTCATGAATTAGTTATCGGCTAGAAGTTCATTGGACACTAAAACATTACTAAAAATCCTTTTAAATGTAATATTATTAAAGATCGCTTTGTTAATATTCACAGATATTCTCCGTTTCCCATGAGTAACATGTAACTGGGAACTAATTCACTTTTCCCTGTTGTCCATATGTCTTTAAAAAATCTGTAATAAATGCAAAACTAATAGACGCACACCATCTTTAAGAAGTTTTTATTTTCCTTCGAATTTCTTAAAGTAAAAGGCGCCAAAATATCTGTTATCATAGAACAACATTTACCGGGCCAGCCAGTTTGCTATCTACCCAAGACTTCAGTGACTTACTCATCTAAGTCAAATGGACTGCTACTCTAATTTGTATATCCAAATCAAATTGCATGAAATATACATTTCCAGCAATGAATACAAACTGCTCAGTGAATTATACGCTGGGCATACGCTAGGCTGCTTCTAATTGAAATAAATGTGTCTTCGATGCTATAAATTAGTATCTCAGAATATAACGCCAGTAAGTATAACATATTATTGCTAACTTTATGAATTATCATGCTTTGGAGTTAATTAAGAAGATAAAGTTTTTTATAATAGGTTCAATTGGCAATGTTCAATTATACAAACTGACCGATAATTTAAGATAGTAACTTGAAGATAAAAAGTATATTTAACCAGCAGCCTGATGGATGGATGGATGGACTGATATATGCGGTGATGATTACAATGATAAACCAACTACGTTGCATACAAGTGCAGTTGTCAAAAGTCGAATGCACGTATCAAACTGGTGTTCGCGTTTAGTATATCCTACTTCAACCCCAAGCCCACTATACCATATTGTTCTACAGAAAAGATAATAGTACCAGCAACAACAGCTTCAAAAGCGTAGTGGTTCCATTTACTGGATTTTTATCAGTAATCAAACCATTTAAGCAAAGGCCTTAGTTAAAGTTCATACTTGACCAACAAAATTCATTAGTTTCGATTCGGAGGCATTCCAACATTTAGATAGGCAAGTAGCCTCTTCATCATACTGGAGCGAGTATCAGACAAAGCTCGAGCTCCTAGAAATTAGAATAATCAATGCCTGACAAAGAAATAGATTTGAACCACGATGAGATAAAATCCTTTCAAATTATTAAAGAATAATAATATACCTACCATAAGGCTATGAAAACACTACATCTAGCTTAATTTACGAAAAGGCAATGCAATGTTACTTGTTAGTATTAACGTAGAAAATAAAACTTCTCAACACATTAAAAACTTCACAGTACCTAATTTTCCCCTTCAGTAAAAACTCAACACGCGAGTAAAATACTTTTTAAAATTTCAGTGAGAACTCGCTGTATTCGCTCGATCTACATCGAGTAATGTAATTACCTGCTATGGACTACTTTTGGTAGGGATGTGATTGTTAATTATCGATATAACATCATCAAATGCTTCTTATTGATGCTTTTTTTCTTCTTCCTTTACTTACTTCACATAAATATTTTCAATTGCAAAAGTCAAAATTAGAAGGAATAAAGAAAAATTTGCCTGATCGTTGTATTTAAAAATAATAATGTATCTATTTATGAGAGTTTATGTCTAAATTCTATCATGTCGATGTTACATAAAAGATGCATTGATAACAAAAGAAAAAAATATCTTATAATTTGAAATACATTTTTAATAATACCGAAGTAGTACTATAGTATCATACAGACCTGTCTATGGATAAATACAACTAAATAAAACTTTTAATGCCAGTTTTAATTTTGTACATACTAACATTCTGTGCTGTCGTTAGCTTTAGTTGTATGAAAATTTAAGTAATATATATCCATATGTATATATATGTTGCACATGCAGCTGTTACCTTTTACACTCTAATAACTGTTTTTATATCAGCAAACCTATAAATATGTATGAAACGTTAAATAAAAACAAAAAAATATTGTCAACATTTTAAACATCTCTGAAAGTTAATGACACTGTGGGGAGCTTTGTATACATATATATATATATATATATAGTAACAGAAGAGTGAAGAATTCATGCAATATTAAGGTGAACGTTTATAATTTAAAAAGAAGTAGACTCTTACCTGAAGTCCATATAAAATGTACGTATGTCGTTAATAACATCTCAGATGTCATGATGACACAATACCCTTATATTGATAGAGTAATAAATGTCAGAACAGTGAGGTAATTCTGTAACGTCACAAGTATAACGGACAGCTTGTAACTTGATATGTTTCTATTTACGTGATTGACTTTTACTTTTATATTTAAAGCTTTTGTGTGATGATTTGAAACAATCAGTTATCATTGATTTTATATTTAGACCATATTAGACAAATTACTAGACAAATGAAATATAAGTTTGATTACATCAAGAAATTACTAAGGGTGTAAATTTGACCTGAAATAATATAGAATAATTTATTCCACATTCACTACTGATGGAGAAAATATAAAGAAAATACATATGTTAATGGAAATATCGACAACAATAATTTACATCACTACCATCGTTGTACATTAACCTCCCTTGCACAGCTGATATAAGACGGTTAATTTCTTAATACAAATTCCTTTATTTCGTTTCTAGATCGCAAACAAGGAACTGATCTTTGTAACACTCATTAAACTTTACAACGGTACCTTGTCTTGTTATTAGTGGCAAGCTCATTATAACACGTGGTCATGAAGATTCTGTATCAATACTTTTTTATTATATAACATATTATATGTTTTTCACCAACGGATGTAAAAGAGCCTCACTACATTAATAGGGCAGATTTAAGGCATCACTAATTATCGCATGACTGTGAATATTGACATATTGTATATATTGACAAAGAAATTGTTCATTGTGGACTGCACATACATACATTTAGATAGTTTGGCTAGATTGATGAGTTTTAATCCAGACATTAACGATTAATTCATTTTTTTGAATCGTGTTCAACTTACCTTTTAATATTTCAATGTAGTAAAAGCAGAAGCAGTTGTAAAAATAAAATAAAGAAAGATGTAGACTAAGTAACGCAAGCCATCAATCGATTAATCCTGGATCATCTTAAAAAAATCGTAATACATTTCATAGATTTAACGAAAAAAACCGTCGTGATAAAGCGTTGCTTGAGGCTTACATATATAGACAGGAATATTATTTCTCATTCCATAGAGACGGGATATTTGCACGGAATCTGGACAACTGTCGTCGACAGCGCCTTCAGTTACTCTCGTCACTTGACGTGGTTTGGCATTTTTATGTTTCTACAAATCACAATTCTCATCCTGCGCGCTTGAAAGTAAACTAAAGTAGAGCGCTGCAAATTGGTGCGTAACACGAACTTATGATACAATAGGGCGCTTAGTATGTATGAATTTTATATTTATTACATTTTATATATGGAATGAAATTTTGAAACTGAATTCAAATATTACCAAGTTGCAGTTCTTAGTTGAAACTCAAAAATAGTATTATTTCATTGGACCATCTATTGCTCAGTTAGTTCCTTTTAAAGTTCAATCTGCTACATTTGTACCTGCTAAGAAACTTGGCTCTGTGTTAACTTATTAAAGTTGAAATCAAGTTGTTTAAAAGCAAGGAATTACTGCAAATAGGAAATACCTCGTCTAGTTTTATTCAGAGTTACAAATTAGGTTGCTTTGTTAGTGTAGTTGTTCTTAAATATGGTAGTGTGTGTATATATATATATATGTATAGAGCACATTCGGAACTCTTTCCAATCCGCCCGAGAAAAGGTGACTTTCCGTCAATATTTTCTACATAAAAATGCATTTCCCCAACCTCTTCATTAAAATACTTTTTTCTTACATTGGAAGAAAGTATTTTGATTACAAATGACTGTAAATTATAAAGTTTATATAACATAGACATGTCAATTAACTATTTTTAGGATTCCGTATAAAGATAAAAATCAGAAGCCGTTTTTTAAGTAATTAGTGACAAACGAGCACCGAGTCATCTGACGGTAAGTGGTCACCTTCGCCCGTAGACTTCTGTAACACAGTGATTATTATTATATTACCCTTCTAACATGTTTACTGCAGCTGTCTTTCTGTTGCCCTTCATATCTGTAATCATATGTTGCGTACATACAAAACGGAACTTTTTGTAGTTTCTTAAAAATCTGAACGATGTCAGATCCCACCTTTTAACATCGAATAAAATCGACCTCCCTGTTTGCGCAAATAACTTGTATCTACAACTACGAGTAAGTAGCGAGTATTCGCAAGTGAAACTTCGAATGGATTATCTCGAATGATTAGTGTACATTGCGCCGAGTTAAATTAAGCATAGAAAACCGGCGCTACGAAGCCTTCTAACTACTCGTAATCCCGATTAACTCTATCTTTTACTTACGCCCTTTCATGAGTTCTTTGTTATTGTTTAGTGTCATATATAAACATTGTTATGTATAACTATTGAATAAAATATAGATATTTTGATGTGAAAACTTCTATAGGCGCGTTAAACGACTTGTGGTAGGGGAAAATCTAATAGGTTCGCGTCAACAACGTGCTAATGTTTTAATTATGAAATTTTATTTTAAATATCACAATAACCTTGAAAATTCTAAATACAGTTTAAAGTTTTCATTTCTGTCGGCAGTTCACATGACTGCCTCATACTTATTTTATTTTATGATAATAATTAGTAAATTCGCTACATCGTGAGTGTTACAGACGTGTCATCAGCCAAAAAGGAGTGAGAGAGATTATTAACTACCTTGTCCTACACCTGCAACAGGTTAAACAAGATATTCTTTTATGCGGAGGGTAGACATAATATAATCCTACCGCCATGCTTTAGAACTACAAAGGAATAGTCTACGTTTCTTCGTTCGTTATTCAATAAATTGCATCACGATCAGACCCGGAAAGATATACTTCAGATATACTCTCATCACTAATTCTACCTAATAAACGCTCAATTTAAGACAAATAAAGTGAGTGTTAGAAAACACACAAGTTAAGAAGGTATATAAATTTTCGCGAAGCAATTCTCTAAAATGTTTTTACCTTTATTTAATAGAAAAACGGTTTTATCTCATCAAAAACGCCTATAGAGTAGATTAAGAAAGCTAAATGCAGAAAACGTATATTTTATGAATTACGAATAAATGGTTTTGTGTTTTTTGTGTTGATAGCCTGGGTGATTGTTTCCTTTTTTATCTAGATTTGACCTAATTTACATCTCTGATTTGACGGTTAAGCCACCCAGTTGTTTTTCTAGTAGTCTCCAACTAATTGATACAAAGTGAATGCCATACACACACAAACATATGTATGGCAAATGCGGTAATCCCATATCAAAAGGAAGAAAGCTAAAAAAGGACAGCAGTAATGTGACTTCTCTTTCGCTACAAAGTTCGTACTGAAATTCAATTTGGAGTTTTACTATGCTATCATACTGCAGTCGGTGTTGGCAAGAGCCGGTTTCAATATCCGAGTCGGTTTTATGTTTCCATTTAATTTTGCTATGCAATCGAATGTAGGGAACTGTTTAGTTTAACTTCAGTATGTGTAACCATGTATGAAAATTGCCAGTACGGCTTAGTGAAGATGTTTATTTGAAAAAACGATTTCCCAAATTCATATTGAAACGTGATGCTGCAAATTACTATTTCTTTTAGTGGTCACAAGGCCACACAAACAAGTGTATGATCAATGTATGTGAATTTTTTTTAATATAAGTACTTGACCGACATTTATAACACGAAGACGTCACAGATGCGTAGTCGGCCAAGAAATAAGGAGATATTAAGTGAGTACTGACGCTTAAGCCCCCAGCCAGAGCAGGACGAGTCGTTTGGCGGCTGACTCAAGCAGGAGGGTGATAGCTAACCAGGCTGACTTCACGGAAACATAATAAAATTTTTATTAGTTATTATCACATAATAATAAACGTTCATACTCTCACACCCCCGCACTAGGTTTCCCTGTGTTGCGGGTGGTATGGAAACACACACATATGATATTTCAAATACCCATGAACCGAGAAAAAACATTTATCTGTCACGTAAATGTCTGCCCCGGCCTGGAAACGAAGCCGGGACCCCTGATGGCAGTTAGAGTCACTATCAACCAGACCATACCATACCGGATAATACCAGTAATAATATTGATGACTTAATAATAAAATTAATCAAGCAAACCGATTTTTATCGTTTCTTAGGACATCCTGTTCTGCTGGCAAGGGATTAAAATCAGTATTCTAGGCCGCTTCAATACGCCCCAACTACATGCAGTAGTTATCCTTTATTTCGAATATTTTCATGGAAACGAGGTCCTCCACGAAGATATGCTCTCGTGCTCGCGGTACACCTTGCTAAATAACGGAATAAATGATTGCAAAGAATTCTTCCTCTTCGAGGTCGTTGGGTTCTACATCTTCACGTTTAATTCCAGCACTGATTACAAGCATAAGTCTTCTTGCATGGTGATAAGGTTTCTTACCTGTACGGCTAGCTACACTCCAGCTATATTCAATTGAGATACATTTTACGTGTTCTGGATGTAGTGTTGCAGAACCAATAACTTGACTTTAACCGTGCCTCTAATGCTGTACACATAACATTATTACCATTGAAGATGGTGTTTTATGGTCTCAGCACTAAGACAATTCAATGGTTTGATAGTTATTTCAGGCACAGAACTCAAATGGTAGTTGTCAATTTGGAAGATGGTTCATCATTACGTTCAATTAAAGAGTCTTTGAACGATAAAGGAGTGCCACAAGGATCGATTCTAGGACCACTGCTATTTATTTTATAAGCTGCTGATATTGTAAATGAAATACAATTCTGCAAATATCATATGTATGCAGATTAAATACAGCTGTATATATTTTTTAAACCTAGCAATACGCAAGACTAATTCTGATATTGCTAGATTATCGTTATGATCAAAACAAAACACTAGTTTTAAGCCCAGTGCAGACTAAGTTTATGATATTTGGCAGAAAGAATCAAATTCATAAAATATGTACTGAAAATCTAGTACTAGCTATAGATTGTAAACCTATTGAACGAGTCCAAGAAACACGTAATTTATGAGTGATAATGGATGACCAACTTGGATTTAAAAAACACACTATCAATACTGCAAGAAGCTGTTTTCATAATATACAAGTACTGTATCGTATTCGTAAATACTTGAACACGCCTTTGCAAGTAACTTTATGTGAATCTTTAGTTTTGTCAAAACTTAATTATGCAAATGCTCTTTACAAGCCGAGACTTTTAATAC
>DWPT01003584.1:0-14249 GCA_018251895.1 Agathymus mariae mariae | reverse complement strand
ATGCATGTGTAGAAGTATATACCATCATACATTGTGCTTGCGGATTGTTGCAAAGTAAATTAATACTAATTTAATAAGAAATTTTTGTTTCACCAATTAGTTCTGGAAATTGTATGGAAAATCAAACTTGAAAACGTTACTTTAATGTCAGCTGTTTCTTGATAAGGAAACAAAAGGACCACGACAGACATACTACAGCAACCTACCAAGATAATAATGTAAGGAAGGCAATAAATAACACAGTCCAAACTCAGTCTGGGTTACGAAAACAATTTAGTGATATTGCGATTTAAAGCTTTGTCTCTACAAACATCGTACCGATAAAACTGAAGAAAATTCAAAGTTATGACTAGAGCTACGACTAATTGAACAATTAAACCTTCACAGCTTTTTCTGTCTATGTTTTGGGCTCCATTTCACAGATAGAACTTTTGGAGAACATAGGTATATGTTTTAGTATATAACTAATTTTCAATTTATCTATAACACAATTTGAAAAACTATGTCAAGAATCCATAACATATCCACGACATATTGGACGTGAACCGTCTTTCAAAGCTATATCGAACTGACTTATATTACTAATATTTACCGTTCAGCCTTATAATAAATGATAATTTAGATACTATTGAACTGTAAATATCTTATAGTTCAATATTTATCTTATAAATACGTCTTAAGTTAGTCTCTCAATTTTAACAAAGATGGTGTAAGCGCCTTTGAGCAATATGTGCCGCCTACAGTAGAGAATTGCTTTTCGTAGAACCCGACCGACAGGCCACAAGTACATAGGCGCACGTTTTATGTTAATTTATGCATAGAGCGACCGATACAGGATTAGATATTGCTTCGGCCATCTGAGGTAACGTGTAAATAATTTATGGGAATATAATTATAAAAATAACTTATAACGTGACTTATAAAATAGAACGAGCATTAATTAATCTTCAATATTTTATTAGTGATAATAAAATTTGACATATCCAAAATATAAAAAGTATACATAAAAATGGGCGGTATACTCTTAGGTTATTGATTAATTTCTAAACTCATCGCCATATATTGTGAAGTTCCCGGATTAATTCATCCCTGCCAAAATGCTACATTGAAGGCATATAGGTTGTGAGCCTGAACTTCAGTTTACTATCACGTATTAGAAACCAATGGCATAAATGTATACAGTGAAATAAATCGAAATAGAAAGACTGAAATTCGGTCTTAAATTTTTCATTCCTTTATCGAAAACGTACTGAAACAATATAATGTTAGATGTGATTTTAAATATTAACATTAGAAGAATTACCGCTGTTTTTGGTCCTTACGCAATGTCATTATCTTCTATCGTTTCAGACGCTGTATCAGGAACAGAGACGGCAATGTTTGCTTGACAAATGCAATTTATAAGATATAACTTGCGTTATACGAGAGCTAGGTTATTCACGGTTATTACAAACACAATAAACAGAAATATGGTCGTAGTGGTTTCAGGAAGAATTTCTAGTCATAAACCAGTCAAGCGCGAGGTAACCGTTGGTTTGAGACGACGGATTAATGCTACCTCGTCGGTCACTTAAAAAATACGGCCGTTACTTTATACTTACTGCAATGAAATATAGTTTTTTTTTTTAATCTATTTACAAAATTGAAGTCGAGTTTACTTTTTGTAGATTTGTCATCAGTTTAACAGTAAGATTATATATTTATTATTTAATTTATTTAAGTAATTAAATATCTCATTCAATTTAAGGAAAACTTTATTTTTTAACGAAGTTTAATAATACAGTACGGTATTTGTCGATTCCTTATGTATAACCAGTATCACTAACATATTGGGAGAAACGATGACGTCGAATATTTAAACATCTATCAATAGACAATCCTTAACAGGTATTCTTAGTTTAACATAAAAAAAAATTAAAATATTTAAATCATAATATGAGTATATAATATAAATAATAAGTACTTCACGCCGTAAATAACTATAATATTGTTTCCACGATCCATGGTCCATATCACATTACTCAATACGCGCATTAACAAGGAATTTGCGCGTTCTTATAAAATTAAGCGTTTGACCATATATTTCGTTTATGATGATTCGACGAATTCAAAGTGTAATAAAAGCAAATTAATGAAGCCAGTACAATGCGCTGGAAACAGGGCGTTTGTTTGTGCAACAGAGAGGCGCGGGGAATCAGAGCGAAAACTGTCGCAAGTCATAAGAATATTACAATAGGATAATAGCGGACAATACCCCTATCCAAAATAAAAACTTGTAATTTAACTTGTTGGGTCGTAGATTAAATTCCTTATTATGTATCTAATAATTAAAATCTATTTGAAATTTACTAATAATCGATATGTTATTTTACCCAAACTATGGATCGCGTCACTTATGCACCGAATCTTAAGAAGAACTTCAGAACACTTGGCTAGAATGTAACTAGAATGAATTTAAAATATAATACAATAAACCATCTTTATATTGTACATATTATATTGTATGACCTCAATCTGTCTAAAGTTGTAACAGAGAAAGTAACTCCAAAAGAGTTCGTGTAACTCTAACAGAAGCACCGGTATAAATAAATTTAGTGCAATATTTTTAATTATAATATATAATACATGTTAGTTAAATACGGGGAGTAAATAAATGGGTAACTCGATTTATTGTTACTGACGTCCATGTATGGCGGTGATCACTTACCATCAAGGAATCGACTTTTTTATCTATATTTATTTTTACATAAAATATATAAAAATAAATTCATGTAGTTACCTCAAATGAAAAACCGATTTGTAAAAGAGAAAATAAAAAAAAAAACAAATAAAAAAAATTGTGAAATCTTCTCAAGAGTTTCTGACTTACACCAAACGTTGCAAAGCGAAATCCTCTTTCATTATCCCAGATCCGTTAGCAGTGTTATAAAGTCCTTTATGTGAAATTCCAATCGCAAAATATTTCGCACAGTCACCGCCTCGTGCTATAATGCCATTTATATGCAATTCTTCTTATCTTCCCTTTATGGATTTAAACCATTAGAATATATAGCTTCCAATAAATTTTTAGATTAATATCTGATATGACATCATTAAGTAAGTCTACTTATACAAATACATACTTATACAAACAATATGTCCAAAACAAAACTAAATAGAAAACAATATGTCCTTAAGATAGACAAGAAAAAAATATACAGATATTCAATTAATTAATTATTAATCGACTAGACATATTATTGCTAAGAGATTTCTCATGCAACTTTTCTTAAAAAAAATCCCAGAACTCAAGTCACATAAGGAACTCCTTGTTGAAAAATTTCAGGCTTCTTGATCTACCGAATTCGCCTGTATTATATTAGATTCAGTCAATGTTAAGATTTAATCAGAAAGAGTTAATGTGAATCAATTATCAATGATTGAAGTATAAAAATGCACAAGTATTTGTTTATCCATACACTAATAAGAAATAATTCTAGGATAAAATTACGTTTTAACATTAAAAATATTTTTACAGATTTGTTCCTCCTTACCATTAATTCCATAAAGGTTTGAAATCAAACACTTGTTTACTCGAAAACTCTTCCAAAATATTTGCGATGTTTAACTGATATAGCATTTAGTTAGACATACGAAGATCATTTAAGACTTATCTTGGATTAGTTCCACGCAAGTTAAATGCCCAAATGCTCGTCACAGTCCGTACAGAGAGCTATTACCTAAATCCTAATACATTTTCATTAGGTGAATCCCCGCTTACCTGTAGCATGAAAGTGCCACCTCACGACGCTAAGTCAGATTTATAACTCACTCCCCTCTGCTTTTTGACCGTCAAACAAGACGCAGCAAAATTTTTATACCTTTCCTAAGTAGAATATTTGAATTTCGCAAGCTTCTATTTGAATCTCTAGTAAATCTCTCAACAGTGACTCGGCTTGAAAGCTTTTCATAATAGAATTGGAATTACTTTAGTACATAAAAGTTCACATTATATTAATAAAATAAGGCTATTCAGTATTAAATTATTCCATTTTAGTAGTATGTTACAATAATTCAATATACTGCAATGAAAAAAGTTAAATATGTTGATGCCGTAATGCTTGCTTAAGTGCTCATTCGATATGGCCACAAAGGGAGTTTGATTCCCAACTGCTATGGGTGATATCGATTATTTCATGTGAACTATTGTTATGTCAGAGACGGGGGCGCAGAATCTTTAGGGTGGCGACCCCTCCCTCAGTTTTAACAAACGAAACTGAACTAGCAAACATTCTCCCTTGCCCTCCGTTTAACTCAAGTTTTTTGGTGATTCTTAAATGTCATGAACTGAATAGTAACCTTGAGTCCTTGTTTGTTTGACCACAAAAAAGAAGTTACGCGGTTAAGTAAAAAGATACCGTTGCCCTCGTAGAATCGCATTTGAGTTTGTAAGTCATCATAAATGAGCAGTATATTTTTAGACGAAATGTTATGGTATTGTATGGTATGATATGAAGAATTTCATTTTATTAGAGAAAAGAGAAAAAAATATAAAATGATAAAATAATGTCCAATGTTTACAATTCACTTAAATGAAGCAAATACTAAACTTATTGTACTACCTGTACAAGTCCCACCTGAACATGGAAAAATAGAGACGGTTGCATGATTCCACGCCAGGTTTGACGGGCGGAAGTCCAACGTTCTAACCACTAGGCTTAACAGCAAGTTTATTAAAACGCTGTGTTGTTTGCGGAATCATAAAACGTACCCCAACACTGAGCATTTGTTCATACAAAAATAAATTTCAGGAAATAATTTTCTTTGTTTGCAACAAAACGTAATGCAGCGTTTTACAAAAGCAAATACTAAATGTAACCTGCACGAATATCCTTTGTTCCAGTCTACCTTATCTCACAAAATGGCTTTTCTCTTAGCAGGTAAGGTACCCCGTGCATTTTAAATATTATTCCAAGGGGAAATTATTTGCATTTATGCTAAAACTACGTTCTAAATGTATAAAAACTCGTCACTGGAAACACAGTCCGGGAAATTAGTTCCATATACTAAATTTCACAAATGTTCTGCGAGTAATTATAAATGCAGATTTGGCATTTTTTAATGGTTATATTAAAAAAAATCTAATTATGTAACCAATTTTATGACTTCGTTTTATATAATTATATGTACAACTAATTAGATTGAAAACTGTTTTGCTAATACTTCTTCGTTGGGTTACATATTAACCTGTAGATTTATATCTTCTCTGTATAAATAACATCTACAACACGACAGATTTGTTAATTATGCCATATATAACTAAAAAGTTTACATTGCGTCACTTGTAACACTTTAAATATGTTGCGGCGTTTAATTGGGCTAGATTTAGCTACGTACTCTACATTGACACAAAATCTAACTTCTAATCATATTTTCAGTGAACTTGTCTTGAGTTGTCAAGAACTGTTAGTTACTGTTGAGACAAACTACTTCATATACTTTATACAAATCTTCTCATTCATTGTGATTACGATACCGTTAGACACTTTCATCATTGACCCTTACTGTGAAATGAACCTATATAGGCCCATATAAATAAAAAAAACCTAATAAAACGTCACTTGGCTGTAAAATAAGCAAAAGATTCATTTAGAAATACATTCCCTTGTTGCATTGCAGTGGACTGCAGTGCTTTCGTACGCCCACGTTTTCGCACCAATAAACAGGTTTCGTTCAATAAACGTATATCCAAAGTTGTTTAACATACGACAGGTTCTTACTAACGATTTCTTGAAATCACAAATTCCAATCAACGCCTCCAATGAGAACAGAGAAGCAGATTGGTATTGCATAATTGGCAGGACTTAAAAAGCGTTTGTAAATTTCATTTTGAATCCATTCGAAAATTTTGTATAAATTTAGTTATTAATGTAATATTAAATCAATGATTAAATACTGATTTTACAGGAGTTATTTCAAGAATTGCCTATAATAAATTTAAGCTGTGAGCAATCAATTAATGTAAGCTTTCGTATATTTTAAATATAATATTTTGGAAATCGTAATAATTATATACTACATACTTTAAAACAATAAATTGCTTAATGTGTCCAAAACACTTAATAAAAACTGACAAACGCAACAAAAATTAAACTGCAAGAAGTTGTATTATTTTTATACTTAAAAATGTAGTCCTTTATTAACCTTAAGTAATTAGGGAAACTTGTAAATAACACATTTTAATTGTTATAAATGTATCAGGATTTTTTTCTTCAAGTACCGTTTCGAAAAAATGTAAATATGGCGCAGAAGAAATTAATTTTAAAATGGATGTTTTAAATTTTAGTTGTGTTTGTTTCTTATGACATTTTTGCCAAACCGAACGTTCCAACATGCTTCGTTGCTTCCTCCAAGCTCAATTATTTACACAGATGCACAAGTACGTTGATATTTACTTTTTCTTTACTCAGAAGCGATAGCGTTGACAAGTGAGTGGCGGCGAACAGAAGTGACGAACGACACTTGTATATCAACGACCTATTAGCGCTAATCAGAATATATGATTGAAGCCATCTGGTCCTTATGAAGCAAGTGTAAATAATTATGTACTATCTTAAAAAAACAAGTTTCTGATCTCATTATAGGATTTTGTTTAAATCGTAAATTCGGTGTAAATGGGTTTATTATTAATAATATTTAGATTTTATGAAAAGTAGGGATGATATCAATAACATTTGATTTTTAGCAAAAAATAAACTGCCCTTCGATAATTGTATTGATGTTAATCATTGATAAATAATTAACTTTTATTTGTTGATACAAATCAATTTCACAAAGTAAATTTGTTTTAACTCGCATACTAGGTTCTTAGCAAATGATCACATAGCAGGATGTAAGCAAAAGTAACTATTTGTGGCCAGACAACAATTTGCATGGTAATATTATGTTTCAATTCAAACATCACATATAAACATAAATATTACCATCACAATTAATTATTATTCAATTTATAAAAATTCTAATAAAAATAAATTTATTTACAAAATACATTTATCAATGATTTTAGTTTCAAAGTATTGTTAAATTAAATTATAAGAATGACCGATGTAAGAGATATACGATATCAAATCTGCAAATGGTTGTGAAATTATTTCAAATAATCGATAATGTCTGATGATATAACATTTTTAAACCCATTTTATTAAAATACATATATATTATTGCTATCTGAACGTAAATTAACACTAAAACATTCGCAGTAAACTTCTTTCTTATCCGCAATAGAAAAATTTATATGGTTATCCGGACTTCCATATTCATTAATTCGAATTTAATTTAATAACCTTCCTCAGATAAAAATAACTACCCAAAAAGGTGTACAAGCTGGGAAGGTACACGGATTGAGATTTTCTATTAGCGAAAGCCTTGCTCATAGTCACGACCCGAGATTGTAATCATATACTACGCCGGTCGCTGCTACTTCGTTGTTCAAACGAATTTATCGCCAAATGTGACAACCCTGTGAAATATTACTGGCTGGCCATGATTAAATACGACTGACAGAGCATTTATGCGCCGAGAATAGATTAGCATCTTCTAAATGTAAAATCTCATTACATCTGCATAGGAGCAAATGACATGAACACAACCGCATTATTACTTGTGTGATAAATGATTGATGTCAATGTTTCATTAGTATGTAATCTGTTAAAATCGAATTTAAAAATGTATGTTTTATATTATTACTTACTAAGAAAATCTAACCAATAGATGTAACTTAAGGTAGTTTTCGGTATTATGTGCCCGAGCTATGACTCCCAGACATTGTCCACACCGCCTATTTACCAGAATATTGACATGATGTCTATATTATTATTGTTTTCATAATCATTTAGTCGCTCAGTCAACTCACCGTTATGAAAAAAGTTGTATAATATAAATTAAATGCTAGCATTTTAGTCCAACCACGCTTAATTTTTTTATATTTATCTATACCAGCCGCAACACCAAAATTATAGACCGGTTTCAATTTGTCCTAGATCTCAGGGTTTTGCAGGGATCCGTGCTAAACAATAGATAGGAAAAAAAAGTTATAAAACAGACATTTAACAGCTAGTTCCTATTAAATTGCTTAAGAATAACGCCTTATTTCCACTCTCACGTCGATAACTGCACGCCCACGTTGGTAATTAAATTTTCAATTAAGAGCGATAATTAATGAAGGATGTCATTTATCCGTGCGAGGAGCAATGTGTCGTCCGTGCGGCGTACCGCGTGGGTAGCGTAAGCCAGGACGAAACAAACAGGTCTTCGCCCGCGCTCGACGCTGCGCGCTCTGGCAATAAGCAAAAGGCAAATCTTATACTTACACCGCCAATAGGTATATCGATAATGGCAAATAAGTAGTTTGTACAATCATTTCAATGCTTCCATGAAACACCCAACCATATGGAAAGTAATTAGAAATTCAGAGACATCATCGCATCGATCATTTTTTTACATATGTATCACTAATATATTATACATGTATAGGTACTATAATTAGGGACGTCGCTCACTCGTGTTCATAAAGCTCACTTTTTAAATGTTGGAAAAATTTCGATAGTAAAACTCGCTCCGGGAACTAATTGTTTAATAATTATAAGGAAAAAAATATTTGCAACGTTGTTTTAGCTACGCTTTTGGTGTCAGGTCACATTTAACACTGTATCCACAAGGATTCCTCCCGTCGTGCATCGACTAATTAATTGTAAGTTATTTATAAAATATCTTCAAACTATATATACTAGTCAAAACCCTTAATTTAGGAATCAACTTATCTTAATGCGTCGACGGAAACGATATGCTGAAAAAAAATGCTCAATGGGCGAGAAATTGTATGATGAAAATAATGCATAACATTTCCAATTTATCCAAAGGAACAGTATCGTAGTGATCGTAGGCGGCAACCAAGATAACCGGGTCCTCGGCCGCTCGCTAGCTATAAGAAAAACAAGTTGCATAGCCATAGCCACAGCAACTCGATTAAATCGGGATTCGCAGGAATTGCAAATCAATTTTATATACAGCGATAACCCATTATTTTTATGCATCATAAGCTTCGGATCAGGGTGCAAGTTATAATTTTCCGTCAATACCTGTTGAATATCAGCAAAAATTGTTTGTTGGGCTCACAATGAAGTTTGGGTCTCTACTGACTACACAGCTACGCTAATCAAGTGATTAGCATACTACACGTTTACGAACTTTAGATAACTCTCAGAAAAATAAGTTTCCTTATGATGTTTTCTTACAGTTTAAATTAAACTAAAATCACACGTTACTTTGAAATATTAAAATTGCTTATCGGATTCCTAGCCAATGATAACTGCAAATGCTAATACTCCAAATATGCGTTTTAACAACACGAGAACCTACCAACTGCGGTTAAATATCTAAAATACATTTCGTTTGAAAGTCCATAGTCAAATAGCATCCAGGTCAGAGACCGAAACGTACTTCAAATTTTTTTTGCATTTGAAAGAACAAGTAATAAAAAGAAAAGTGAAGGAAAATGTCGTCAGGAAACACGCTACCTGTAATTTTGTATATTATTCTTGAATGGACTTTTCTTCTCTTCTTCTCTCGTAAAACAGACTCTTTAATCCTACAAAAGGACTTTTATGGCTCAAGATAATATTTATAATGAAACTTAATTTATAACTATGTTACAAGGTGATCAGTGAACCAGCGTTAAAACGGAACGTAATCACTTGATAAGATCAAATACAAAGCGAAGTCGAACAATAAAATAATAATTAACTTTCAATGCCCAAAGAAATCAGGCTACAATAAACCGGTTTTGATAAGTGCAAGTAATTTTGTTCTCAAACATAATCAAAGAGTTCACTCAAAAACACATCTTTAATTTAAAAAAGTGACAGTATAAAATATGTAGATGCAAAATGATAATCAAAGATAAATGCATATTAAATTGTAATTATAAGCACATTTAAAAAGACTAATGATTAATTAGTTATTGTTTTCATAAAACTGTACAGATTGCATCAAACAACATCATATGGACCGACGATTAATTTTAATTTACATGCCCAGCTCGTACCTATAAGTACTAAAACCAATTAATCTTTTTGTGTAGCTGCGCTGCTCGAAATAAAAAGGATTGATTCTACAAATAGGAAAAAACTTGCAAGATAAATTACACTGTATACGCATAAAATTCTTGTATTCAGAGAATAAACCAGTACCGACAGTAATACGATGAGGCCGATGAGCCGTTTTAAATCCGTGTAGGTTCATGTTAAGTCTCGCAGCTTGACATGAATCACATGCGCGCACAACAAAACTGCTAGACGCACGGATTAACTTCGTGTGCGTACGAAATCACTACATGCTCGTAACACAAACACGAAGTAGCCTTACTTTTGTCTCAACGCATTAATCTCAAAAGTAGATGTATAGATTTCGATCGGTTTTTTACTAAAGGTAATAATCTCGATAATCAATCGAGGGAGATGTCATTGTATTAGGTAAAGAAGAAAAAATAGAATAACATGTAGATAATATTGTTTCGTATGCGATCACTATTTGTAAACTTTAGATTCATATGCCTGTAAGTGATGAGCACAAATCACCAGTAAAATATAGATATTTATTACATGTATAAAATAAAAATAAAATTTTAATGTATATTATGAAAGTCATGTTTAAATCCATAACTTAATTATCTAAAAAAAATGTATAAAAATATTGTATAAGTTTTTTGTTTACAAGACAAATCACCCTAATAATTATTAGGACTTTTTTAATACATTAAGCAACAAAAAAAAAATCGGTCTATCTACTTTTCACAATTTCGTTTCCAATATAACTTTCGTTGCGTTAAGATCTACTGGAGAAAAAATGTATCTACTCGAATAAAATCTGTCAAACCAAGTATTTAACAGGAATAATTTCATTTACATTAACTATAAACTGTTTCTCATTTCATCTAATACACTTAACCCTCACGCTATAAATACTTCGAGATAACACCAAAACTGTCACTAATACGCTCATGTTCATCCAAATTAAATTCACTTGAATTCATTTCACGTTTGTGTGGAATATAAAAAAAAACAAGTAAACCTTTCATTAAGTTCACTTAAACTCACGCTGTTGCTAATGTTACTCAGGCTATTAATACCTTGGAGAACTTAGCGAGTTTTATCAAAACAATAGTTTACAACACGACTTGTCACTCGCGGTTGGTAAGAGCGTGCGCGTCGACGCACGACCGTGTTCGCGCGGGCATTGCGTCCGCGCGATAGACGGGATATCATTTGAAAGGGCCTTCGCCCCTTCCGAATCTGAACGCGGGATGCAGAACGCTAATGCTGTATAGGGCTGAACCTGGGTCGGCTTGACGATGTATGCACGGACCTAGAACGACTCCAGCTTACACATAGATACTAAACTAAACAGCCTTAACATTAAAGTTAGCTATATTTAGCTATTTATATTGTATCTCTCCATAATGTGGTTTTTAATTTTCGTTCGCATAAATTTGTTATTGTTATTGATAATGGATTGTGGAAACAGAAGCTTGGTTACATACTCGTACACTCCCAAGAATTTTGAGCTCATTCTATGTTCGATGGGTAAGCTTTTTTTAACCCAATAAGAAATAAGTGGATAACACGTATAATTAATAGAAAAAATAAATATACTCCTATTTTTAACCATTGTTACAGAATTAATTTCAATTTTTTTTTGCAAAAGAGACATGTCACGATCCTATTACTATTTATTATATTGTAACAACCCTAGAGAGTATGAAAAACTAACGGCACGGATGCCATCTGCGTCGGGGAGGAGCCCTTGCATTAGCGGGATGACATTATGCACTCACAGAAGGGTACCCGCTTCTTAAAGAACTTTGTCCTCACAGTGATGGGAAACCGATAGCAAGTAAAAAAAAATTTCACAAATTTCGTGCCTCACACGACTTTCGAGCACATTGGTAATGAATCTACGGAATTCGAAAAAATTTGTAGCTGAGCGACGAGAAGGTCGGTCGGTATTAGGAAAAGGTTACAAAATACAATTACAACGTTGAAAAAAATGTTAAAATGTCGTTCTGACTTGACATTTTACAAAAAGGTTAGGCTACAGGGCAAACCCTTAATCCGATCGTTTTTGTTTTAGGCTCAAATTGTAGCTGACTAAATTGTCCAGGGTAGTTTTTATCAAACTTTTGATAAAATGTCTGTCATTCTTCATTTCCAAAATATCGTGCACCAAAATCAAAACTTCGGAAAAAATTGAATTTTTGTTTCACCATTTCAGCAATACCTTTTTTCTAGTGAATACGGTCTTTTGAGTCTTTTTTGACTATCATATCTTCACAACTCTCCGAGATATAAGGGCATCGCACTTTTTCGTAAAATCGGAGCCTACACTGGAGCGAACGAAAAGACATTTCTAATGACACACACTCTTATACCTAATTTAATAAAACTTGTACCATCGAGAAATCGTAATGCCCACAACAGACTCTACAGCGAGGTAATTTTTTTTATTAATAATTATTTTTATTAATAATTATAATTATAAGAGAATTCTACCTAAATAAATAAAATGTCATTGGAATCGTTAATTAATTGAGTAATTTCTTGTCATTATTATTCACTGGTATATGAGTAAATCAGCCGCCTAATGATATGGGCTTTCATCGCTATCTCACTCATTGATACTCATTGATATGATAGATAGATAAACCTCTTAACAAAACTATTTTATAATATTGATAATATTTTTATAGATATAGAAATAAAAAATAATTATACAGTACATCCGTTAGATGCTAATGTGACCGATAGGCGTCGATAATCAACCTTAAATAAACACCTTTCAAAGGAACACAAACTGTCAATAATATAAAAAATCACCTGTACAAATTATCGTTAACAATTTCTCATCGCAAGAGATGAGGCAATCACCCAAGTTTCTTTGCCCTCGGCTCTGGTCGTGCGGTGAAATAATTTTACCCAACGAACGGTAAACACCCGCCCGCTGATACTAAGATTTGGTTTCTGCGGCTGTTTTACAGCCATTTTGCCTCTGCTGACGGCTCCGAAAAGGGTCATGAATTTATTAATATACAAACGTGCTAGCGATATGTGATACGTATTGTCGTAAATCTTACAAACTTGTAATCTTTTATTTAATGATGATAAGGTTGCTTTATTTAGATTTATTTTCCTATATTTTCATCGAGAACGTTATGGTATCGCGAACCTTTTCATACGAATAACACATCGATTGATCGTTTGTTTGTACCTTACATGTAATAAAAAAAGTAGAATTTATTTGCCATTATTATTAGATAGATATATTTATAGTAACTAATCAATGTACGTGCCATTCAAAATCTAAAAGTTTTCTTGAACAACAGGATTCTAACTTATTTTAGTCAACCATGCACTTAATATAATAGATGTGTCTTAGTTGAATGATTTATTTATGCAGTATTAAAAAAAATAACCAACATTTCAAGTTCTTAATTTAAAATATTTTAAATGTAATTTATTAATATTATTCATGGTTACATCTCGCATGACAATAACAGTTGATCGCGAAGAGGGTGTATTCCGACCATGCCATCCTTGCATCACTATTATATGAATCCATATTTATCACTAACAATATTCACATTCATTATAGATAATGTACAGTGGTTATTATTATGATTTTATTTACTTGTAGACTATAAACAAACCGAAAAGAAGATTTCAGGTACTGATAATATATTGAAACAAGTAATATATTATAATGATTAACAAGCGAGCTACTACATCAATATTTTGACGTCCATGAATTGATAAGCGGGTACTGTATATAAATACTATTAAACAAACTTGCTATATCTATCCGTTTCTTATTTTAAATCAACAGTGTATCAATTGAAAATAAGTCGTATTTTATTCGAAATGTCGGTATTTGGATTTACAGCTCTTGAGTGATATCAGAAACTAGAAGGAATACTAAGTTGTGCCTATAATTTTAAATTCAATACCTCATAATTATTATTCATGGAATTTATAACGAAAAGTAGTGTTGAGCTAGGTTGTAAGTAGTTATTCATATTCGATATATTTCGGGACACGAAAGAGCGAAATGGTTTACTCATAAGCAGGTTCAAAAATCACTCACTCACATAATTTATCTCCATTGTGTATCTAGTGTGACAAAGTTGAGAAATATCCGTCTAGCATCCAGTAAAACTGACA
>DWPT01003583.1:0-14252 GCA_018251895.1 Agathymus mariae mariae | reverse complement strand
AGTTCCAGTTACATTACTAATGTACCAAAGCTGAAAGGACGCGAGAATTTTGATGAATGGGCGTTCGCTGTTGAAAATTTGTTGATTTTGGATGGTGCAGATAAGTATTTGAAACAAAAGCATTTGATGCATCGGCAGATGCAAAAGCACGGGCTAAAATAATTTCGACGATTGATTCATCACTTTTTCTGCACATAAAGTCAACAAAGACCACGAAGGAATTGTGGACAAAGTTGTGTTCATTATTCGATGATTCAGGATTTTTGAGGAGAATTAGTTTGTTGCGTCGTCTCATTTCTATCAGGTTAGAAGCATGTGACAGTATGAAGAGTTATGTGACGCAAATAGTGGATATATCTCGGTGTTTAAGCATTACAGGCTTCGAGATAAACGATGAATGGTTTAGTTCATTGTTGCTAGCTGGTTTACCAGAAAGGTTCATGAAATAACTATGGATTCAATCAAATCGAAGTTGTTTGATATGGAACCAGTAGATGGAAATGAAACTGAACGTATTTCGGAACTGATAGCTAAGTGGCAGAAAAACCTAATCTTTAGGTTAAATCAAACAGTACTTAGCTATGAGTATCGACATAAATAAAGATTTAAATGTTATCACTATAGATCAGGAGCGTTATATTGATCAATTGTTGAAGAGATTTGATATATCTGATTGTAAAGCCGTAGATACATCTATTGCAAGCAAATTTAATGTTGAGAAGTCTAACAGTTGTGACCATAATTTGCCATATCAGAAATTAATTGGTAGTTTGATGTATTTGGATGTGCTTACCTAGACCAGATATTGGTTATTTGATTAGCTATCTGAGCAAATTTAACAATTGCTATTCTTTTAATCATTGGAATTATGCTAAAAGAGTTTTGAGATATCTGTCAAAATCCAAGAATTATTGTTTGAGGTATTTCAAAGAAACATATTGATGTTAGATACAATTTTGTCAGAGAGGTTATCAGCATGTATAAAGTCGAAATAAAATATTTGCCAACTTCCACCATGCCCGCTGACATGTCAACTAAAACTAAGGCTTTGCCTGCAGTAAAACACTATAGATTGATGCAGACACTTGGAATTATTTAAAAATAAGTTTACTGTTATGTATTTATAAATGGCATAGTTTTATTTTGTTGTAATTTTTGATATAGTGGGGCTGTTGAAAATGATATCAAAAAAGGTTTAACCATAAGTGTCTGGCTATGTAGTTTACTTCTTACTTTGTACACGTTCCTATTTCAATATTCAAAATAAAACAGTCGTTCGTTTAAAGTCAACCATGTTATTTTTATATACTATCATCGTCGATTAACGTCGTGAACTATTAGTACGCCCACGTCATAACTATCGCCATCTAAACATTGATGGGTGGGTATATAAATGGAGCTACGAACCACGCTATCAACGAATAAGCGAAATCAATATTGTACACCGAAATGCGATAGTCGTACCTTATCATATACCTAATTACCTACGTGAAAACGTTCTAATTAAAAATCAGATTCGGTTTTAAAATAGAAATAATTTTATTAAAAATACAACTGACCGTCAGTTTCAGAAACTTTCAAAATTCTTTACGAATATTTTTCTATTACGTACTTGCCCACAAGATGCAATGGTATAGTTTTCAACAGTACATAGTTAACCATAGGCAGAACCACCAAGTGTACGGATTGCCTGAAAATAAAAAAGATATAAAGATCAAAATCCAAAAATATTGAAATTTGAAATAAATGACCCAAGTTTTAGTACAATTAATACTGACACCAACACCGCTTTCTAATGCATTATTAACATAAATTTCTACATATTTAAGACATGTTTGTCAACTTTATGACTAGATAAAAGTATTTACCTACTTATGAACATCACGTTGAGTTTGTTTAAGGAGTTTTTTTTTAATATATTGTTATATTAGATCTATGTTATATAAATCTGAAAAGTAATTCGTATCTAGTAATCCAAAAATAAAGGACGTTGAAAAGATGTTAGCAAATGTGACAGACATATGGTCTTGTTTTTAAGATTAGGAGATCATACAGTATAAAAATAAAAATCGCGTTGCAATTTTTAAAATGTATTCTTTGGAATTAATTTAATATTGCATAAACATAAGGTGTTCCTTATTATTTTTGGTATGTATAAAAAAAACTCTAAATGGCTGCATATAATATACCTTGATTCAAAATGACAGTAACATGGGACAAAATATTTATTACTTTTTTGTAATATTCATGTAATACAAGTGTAACGATAATAGCGTAGCAAACTAACTTTACAGTGATAATATTTCATTAAAAGTTATATGTACTTCATTTATAAGGTAAATTAATTGTATTTCTTAAGACCTGGCGAAGAGAAGTGGAATAAACAGGAAACTTGCTATTTACGAAAATTAATATTAACCAATACAATTTATATTTGATTGCTTTTGCGTTGGAACTCTGGTAAGCAGTTTAACATAGTCCATCCGACAGTTAAATATTTAAGCGGGTATCTATATATCCATATTTATGTATACTATAATAATGGCAAGTACTTAAAACAAGGATTTTAGCGTTAACATAAGAAATAAGTTAATCATAAAACTATACCATTAAGTTTACGTTAAAGTGATAGTAATAAAAGTGTAACTTACTTTCCAAAGCAGAAATATCCCATGAGCAAACCTATAATAAGGCATACAGAATGTCGAAACTCTGGTGAAGCAAGCTTCAAAGGTTTCCGAAACAGTCTGGCCAGGCACAGTGCAGCTATTTGTGCAATTAAAAAATTAACCTAATGAAAGGAAAATATATATTATGAGTTAGCAGTGCCTCTAATGAAACTGTGAAGCTATTTAATATGTACATATTTCAAGGGAACTTGTCATTGCTTATATAAAATGTTTAGTGGTATTTATTTCGTTTAAAATTTACATAAGTATTTTATTTTATTCGATCTATACAATCCAATATTATTTTGTGTTAGTTAAGTATTTCGCTTTTTGTATGGCCAATGAAAGAAAAAAGGCTTCTTTTTATGCGAAATCTATATAAGAAAGCTGTATGCATGTACGTACATCGTTACTAACTGTTTTGACATAGTGTCCCATTGTCACAACAGTAATGATGCATAATATAACGTCATCAAGGGTCTATACGTCGACTTAACCAGTAACCCTCTATATTCCACTAAACATTTTAGTCGTATAAATCATCTTCATGAGGTCCAAGGATTTTCTTTAAACAATAATATATAATTAACACATTTCGAAAATTTTAACATTACAATGGAGTTAATTTAAAACTGAATACAAACAAAAACATGTTACATTGTTAAGTAGAAGGAAATATGCGCGTAACAAATTTAAATATCACACCGAAACGCTACTGGTTAGCCGGGCACGTGACGTCGACCTGAATGTAACTTTAGTCAACAAAGTAGGTGTATTGTTATTTTAATAATTTTGTGGTTATTTTTACTTTTACGATTTTTATTTTTACGATTAATCGTGTACTCCTAAGTTAATAAGTTAAATTGTTACCTTTTTGTGAGCCTAATTAACTATGCATTATCAAGTGAATTTCTTATCGTATTTATATATATGGGTATATGTATATGGTAAGTATAATATTGTTTAGTGTCGGCCTTCAGGCCTTGATTAATAAATAGTATTTTACACAAAAAAGTAACTAAAAGATTAAGATCAGGACGTCTCGAAAAGCGTGTCAAAATGGCGGCGTTCGAATCGCCCAAATAATAATCCAATATCATTGAATTTAAAGTAAATGTTGTCATTTATATGAATGAAAAAATTCTTTACGGTAATGTACTAATACGATATTGATTTAAAAAAATACAATATATTTCCTATTTCAGCGTAACATGTAATTGTTAGAACATCTGATTTGATTGTTTTTATTCAAAATGTAACACATTTAACTAGCTTAAAGTAAAGTAACTCATGGACTAAATATATTAATTTCTTAAAATCTCAGACCTTATGAGATGCATGAAAAATGCGAATATATATCAATTTTAACTTAAAATATGTAGAAAACAACTTAATTACTTATTCGTATATAGAGATTAGTACTCTTCATACATAATGAAGATTACACTTAATGAAAATGTTACCAATAATGACAAAAAATAAAACGTGATAAAATTTTCTACCATTATCAAACTTATAACTTCTGATTTGCATTACAGCACAAATAATTAAATAGCAAAATAACATAATAAACACTGAGCTACACAGATCCTACGACATAGTTTATTCAGGAACCGAAATTAAAAATAATTATAAGGAATAATTCTCATCCAACATAGTTTTTCTAGTTGTAATTATAAACACATACATAAGTATGTGAAGAAGAATTTCGAAATGGTAGTAGAATAGGTAATTAACTGTAATTTAAACATGCAATTTAAAATGTAGCTTAAAGAATTATAACATTGGTCGACTAAACTTAATTTTGCAACAAGTGTATGCAATTTAGAAAGGTTGATTCGTAAAATGTTAAAAAAAAACAGTGACTATTTTTATAAACCAAAACATAAAAAAGTTTAAAGTATTTTATGGTGACAATTTTAAACACTGCAATGTAATTTCTTAGAACCCACAAGTAAACTTTAAACGATGTCAAGAACAAGCTGAAATAAAAATATTGAAAGGGAAAAATCTTTTTTACACATATTTAAAGTCATTAAATTCCTACTATTTATTTACGTTCTCCTTAAACCTATTCAAATTTTCAATTGTTAATGAAATACTTTATATGCATCATCATCATTATTGTATGCAGACCTTGTGGTTCTTTTTGTGTGTGTGCATCATAATAATATGATAATGCGGTAATTAGTTGTTGTTTAATTAAATATTAATAGATTATATGTTTTTATTTTTTGATTGGGTGTCATTTGTTTGTAAAACATTTAAAGATTATTAACATGAACTTATGTCTCATTAAGTCATAGAGCATACGTTATGTTAAACCATTTAAATTGTGAAATGTTGTTGGAGGCATAACAATAAATAAAGATGAATTAATATATATATATATGTGTGTGTGATGATGAAGTATGTTAAAACAAACTTGAAAGTAATTAAATATTCAAAGCCAACGAAGTTATGGGAGTTTGCTAGTTTATTTGTTGTTGTTTTGTTCTGCTCAGATGTTATCAATATTTATTTTTAGGCGAGTTTAAATATGCATTTAATGTGATTTGTCTGAAATATATATTGTTTTACCAAAATGGAGACCAATTTAAAAATATAGTTTTTAACATATACTAGGTCCACCAGGTAAATAAATTGCTTTTATACATCAATAAAGCAACTATGTACTTACTAGTTAGTGCTACATAATTATATTCCATACAAATAACTACTTCCGATTTAACATCAGCTTTTAAGTTACTTGAAACAATGTTATTAATTTATTTACTCATTTATATAATTGAACCACCGACAGAACTGAATGTGGCAATACATTGTTTTACATAATAGTAGTCTAAAGTAGCTTTGTTACACATAATTCCACTCACAGGTAGTTACAGCATGCATGTTAATATAATGGTATGATAACTTAGAAGTAAAATTACTGTAACATTTTAAAATAATGAAAAAAAAATCTCAATAATTTAATGTTAAATATTAGGTATGAAAAGGTGATAAAAGGTTTTATTTTATAACACTTGTATGTTAATATTTTTTTTCAATTTCATTTTTGAACTGTTTAATATTATTACTGAACAAATCTAGGGACTCATCAATATATACCATTTCCTTATATAGCCTGATCAACCTAGGTATTAACGAATGATGGCCAAGATTAGTTTTGTAGGTTTTGTGGGTGAGAGGTGATATAGGGTGCTGCGGTAAACGAGAGGGAATTTTGTAATGCAACTGGCTTAGCAATTCAGGGTTATCCATAGTCCCGTTTAGTAGCTAGTATAAAAGAACCATGTCATGAGATTTTCGTCTATCCGATACTGCAGTAAATTTGATTTTTTTTAGTCTGGTAGCGTAGGGTAATCTTTTGTCTAGTCCAGTAGAAAAGTATTTCGTGAATATTTTGATCTTTGTGTACTTGTTAGATAGGGTTTCATATTACCGATGCGTACTCTAGTTTACTTCTAACTAAGGTTGTGTATAGGAGTTTTTAGGTTTTGAGTTTTTAAATGGTTTGGCATTTCTAAATACGAAACCAAGCATTTTACGAGCTGATCTACAGATGTTATTAATATGAATATTAAAACGTAGCTTGGCGTCGATTGTCACACCCAGATAGCAGATGAAATCACGTTTTTTTAAAGGACTATTGTTTATGGCGTATTTAGCTTCAAGTACAGATCGCTTTCGAGTAAAACTTATGTAAGAGCATTTTATAGGATTTAGATCCATACCGTTAAATTTACACCAATTAGCAACTCTGTCAATGTCTTCTAGCAGTGACCGGATATCGCTATTACTTTTAATAATTTTAGTAAATTTAAGATCGTTAACTTAGAATTTTGAAAACAGTCGATAATATAATTTATAAACAAATTGAATAACAGTGGTCCCAAAATGGATCCCTGAGGGTCTCCTGAGGGTATAATTGGGATGAATGACCATTGATTGCTACATATGAATATCTATTAACCAGATACGAGAAGAGCCACGCCAGGAGGAGGAGGAGGATTTAATGTTGAAAGGTCATTACTAGACAACATAAGGTATGGTAAGTAAAGTAGAGAACTTAAGAACTCTTAGATAAACTATAATGATTTATTAATCTAAGGTAAACTGAAAAGCAATTGTATTATTTAAATGTATGGTAAATCGATAAAATAGATACTATGTAAAATTTTATAGCTACGAGTTTGACGGTATTAGATTATACATTTCGAAAATTAGTATGCTAACAGATAGATACATTGGTATTGCATATGGAGTTTTTAATAACTTTGAACAGTCTGATATAGAATTGGCCTAATATCTGTTATGTTGCCGGTTTTTGAAACACGGATCAAAGGGTCGTCAGCAAGTACAGGGTTCGTGACGGCGTCCACATTTTCGGCGCCATAGTATTCATTAGAACACGTTTTAAAAGTGAGTTTGTAAGCGTAGCCTTATTTTTTACTAAACCGGTACCTCGTCCCACTTTAAGAGACGAGGCGTGGCGAGCGTCTTACAGAGGTTTGGCGATATATTTTAAATGACTGGAACAATAACTATGTATATATGAAACTTAATACGATAATGTTATGTGTAGTCCTACGAGGACAGATAAGAGTTCATCCTGGCATATATTGTGAAGAATATATATTTTACCAACACGTAATTTCTAGACAGGCACTGGCAATAAGCGATTTATATTATACTACATTATAACTACGATCCTTTAGCACTATTAAAGAAAAAGTCCTTTCTCTAAATTTTTTGTACTAAATACATTAATTTATAAATGTTCACGCAAAACAGTTAAGACTGGTTCTTATAATTTATACAAAATAACTTTCTACGCCTAGCGTAAAACTTTTTATGTTGTTATATTGAATAATAAACATAATTTTAATTCAAAACTGAAATCAATTTTCATATAAGATGTTTAAAGGGTACAAAAGGCATGTTCCAAGTATTTTTTCATTACCTTCAATTACATGTTTGTGCTCTATATGTTGCGGGAAACCCATTACGGAAGAAGTTTAAAACGTTTCTAGTAGTAATAATGAAAAATCTGACGACAGAATCGCCATAGACTTAATACTGCCAAGATCTAACGGCACAGTTTTGTTTTTGAAAAGACGAGACTGTTCTCGTATGACGAGTGAAGGTGGAAATCGAGTTTTAAAGAAACTTATTAAGAAAAAACGTCGTGCTCGTGCAGGAGAACCTCCGTGAAATAGCGAAATATGATTTAGAAAGACAGTTCGGTCGATACCTAAAAATAGTTCTGAAAGAATGAATTATGAATTTTTCTCTTTTAAATCTTTACTCACATCGTTACAGAAAAATAAAAGTAGCAAACTCGCTCGCTCGCACTTCAACCGTACGGCTGACCAATGGCGTAAAATAGTATGGAATGATGATCAATGAATCCAAATTTGAAGTAACGATAGTTAATATAATAAGATATATAATTTAAAGATTATTAAAATGTATAATTTGAAATTGGTGATGAAAAGAAAAAAGCACTCGAAATAAATACGAAAAATTTTTTAGACTATTAAGAGCAAAGTGAAGTTTCCTGAGTCGGTAATTATTGAAGTTGAATTTTGTAGAGGGAATGCTAATGCAGAGAAATACTAAAACCATTTTAGAAAATAATCTACTACCATTTATTTCAAGTCTGAAATATGAAATGTCTTAATTTTTCCACAAATGAGGCTGCCATAAAGCGAAGGTGCCCTTCAAACAGTCCAGATTTATCGCCTATTATTACCTTGTGGTGAAAAATGAATATAATGTTATGCAAGTATCCTTAAAAAAAATTACCGTCAATTACTCTAGAAGTGTGTTACGAGTTGGTAGCGACCATGTCATTGACAATAAAAAACCGTGTCTAAGAGTAAAAGAGACTTAACCACGTGGTAGTCGAATTCTTTTGCGAGTTCAGTCGATATCTATTGCATGGGGGCTCGTACATTAAGAACTAATGTTACACTCAAGGCAGTTATCATAAGTAGCAATTATTTTTTATTAATCTTGAAAAATCGGTATTCCGATCTCTGTAGTGATTTAAACCTGTAAAATAAATTTGATAAATGAGGCGCAATACAATATTAAATGTAATTTTAATAACCCCCATGAAGCATCTTAAATGTACTAATATTTTGATTATTTTATGGAAAAGAGAAAAGATATCAGTATATAGGGGAAAACAGTTACAAAATTTTCTAGTTTATGTACCTAAGTAATTATCAATCGTAATTAATCAAAAAGTCTCAATCTATCATGTTAAAAAGTAAAAGAGTTATTGAGATTTGTCTGAATAAACGCTTCCATACAGCATAGGTGGATTCAGGCACGGTAATAAAATTTATTAAACTTGTAAAAGGGCATAATAGTGATTGTAAACTGTTGTAAACAAACTCAAACTTTAATGTGTATATTAAATTTGTAATGTTATGTACTATGTAAATTAGAATAATTTTGACTCATGCATTATGGTCTAATTTATTGATTCAATTTATGACTGTAAATATATAAATAAAAAGGCAAATAAGCCATACCATTTATTATTTTAATCAAATTAATAATTTAAAAGCAAATCATAAATAGTTATTTAAATCTGTCTAATAACAATTAACCTGGTGGATCATGAATAATGTAGTGAATCTATTAAATTAAAAATATTTTTACCTGTGGTGTTACCACATTTGTTAATCTTAATAATGTTTTTAAACTTTGTACTCCTTTTTAAAACCTGACTGTAGTACATGTAATAGTTGGAAATTATTTTAGTTTGAATGGTTTATAATTTTTTTTGTATATCTATTGAGATTTTTCATATGAGGTTTCTATTAATAACAATCATTCCATGCCTTTATAACAAATTGTAAAGCAACATATGTTTAGAGTAAATATCAACAATATTTTTATTAAAATAGTAATTGTATTGAGGTCAGTTGTATGTATAATATTCCTAAGGTGACACATTGTGTTACTGGTCTAAACACAATACCAAAACAAAAGTTTGTATGATGCAATTAGTTTAATGGCAAATTTAGCATTCTTGCTATGGTCCTAGATGAAGCATACAAAATTGATGGATATTTCATAATTAAAACGAAATGTGCAAAATACTTACAATATCTATTGGAAGACCAATTCTAGTGGATATGAATGAAAATATTTTGCTGCCATCATAATAATCGAAATACGCCGCTGACATTTTAAACCTTCTAAATCAATCTTGGCTTCACTTGATAGTATATTTACTATTTTCAATGTTACAAAACTCAGAAACAATTCCAAGATTCTCAAATTTTGTCATTTCTTAGTCAGCACCATAAATAATTATACAATTGTGGCGAAGACATACTGGTCATATAAATGCGTAAATTATTTCATCGAACCACACACCTAATGTTGATTATTGCTTGAATTGAATCAAAACTAGATAGAAAAGAAATTGAATTAAAACCACTAAACATAGCACACAATCATGTACGCATCAAATCAACAATAACAAGAACTTTAAATTGAGTACACTAACACATTGACACTTGACGTTGACTTGACTTCACAAAAATATTGTAATACCAAAGTAAGTACTCTGTGATTGTAACAGTGTTATTCTGACATATATACAAAAGGTAGAAATACACAAATGGGTTTTTCTATTTGTAGCAACCTATCTGTTACATATTTTTAGCTTCACTCGTATTGTCGTGTCGAGTAGATCAGTACTGTGTTGTGAAAGAAACTGAACTTGAATATTCAAATTTTCTCGGGCATAATTTTTTTTAAACTAGCGTTTATAATTCTTAATCACAAAATAACGTTTTATAACAACATACCAATTAAATAAAAAAATATATATATTTAAAAAAGCATTTAACTTTTCTTACTTAAATTACCATTTTTTTTTAAATAAAGTAACTTATTACAAAATAAATTAATATTAAAAAAGCTCATAAATAAATGGAAACGGTTTCGGGTGTCATGAGATAGTTGTAATTAAAAAAAAAACCTCTATTTAGTGCTTGAACGAACTATAAACATTACAAGTGCTTTTGCTTATGCATATATATTATAATATGTATTATTAGGAGAAGATTGCCAATATATAAAATAAATCAGTGAAAGGAATAGTAATTCAGTTTATTACTTATCTCATTTATGGTCATTCTATTCAATTCAAATTGATTATAATTTTTACACCTATTCGATTAAGAAAATAATATGTTATTTCATGTATACTTGTTGGGAATTTAGTCAGTACAACGGTCTGTAAGTAGAAGAGGTAGCTTTCAAGCGGTCTAGGAAAAACAGTGTCTTGTGGAGGACATGAATTGGATGTATACCAGATCCTTGACTGAGTGTAGTAATGAGCGCATGAGTGATAGTTTCCAGTGTTCCTTAACGTAGATATCATAAGGAAAACCGCATATTAAACTTTTAATAATATAAATAAAGTTATGTACTTTTACCTCCTTTTTATTTCTTTGTATTCCGAGACTCAAATTTTATCTACGCTTTCCAATGGACACAGGTAGTTAATAATACATCTACTCAATTTTATGTCGTACCACAGTGGTTGCAAAATGTTCTGGATACATCTACATGCATCAACACACACACAACACAATTTGCACTAAATCTTGTCGTCGGAAGCTCGCTAGGCTTGCTAGATGAATACCATTGATTACTTTAAGGATAAGACTGCTTGCACATGAGTTTAATATATAGTCGTAAGTTCGTTTCGAACTGTGAGTCGAAGAACAAACTCCTTGGGGGTTACTTCCCACTTCTTCTGGGTCCACTCAAGGGCGGGATTTGTTGAAGCAATGGCGTAGAACGTTAATAAGTGTTCGTAAAAATCAACTTCAAATAAATATTATTTGATTCATTCATTGATTCAGTTGAAACGAAAATGCAGACAAGAGCTCCTCTTATTACTGATTTACCGACACTAACCAAAACACGCAAAAAAATTTTCACGGTGGACCTCGGGAGCAGGTCTAAAATCATACTACCACAAACGAAAATCATGGCATTGACTCGGGCGGTTCAGAATCCAGTGACCCACTAAAGAAAATACCTTTCATTAGTCTCGTTTGCCGTTCAGCACGGTACTCTACGAGCAGGGAAGGTTTACTTTAAATCAAGGATGGGGATGTGATGGAATAGAGATGACCCGTTATACTTGACAAAATAATTTACATAACACTATAAAGATGTGTCGCATCATAAAAACACAATTTCGGTTCATTAGTTTTTGCCATAAAATGCGGCAAGGTTCGGCTGTGTATACCGTACTTACCGTTTAATTTAGAAAGCCGTTATGTATATTTCAAACAGGTTGCCAATATTACCTTACTTAATTTTTGAGTAGGCTTAAAAAATGACATCAAGTATTATTCAATGTATTTAATATGAATGGATAAACCTATACTAATAATTAAAGTGTAACGGGGTTGAATCTGTACATGGTAGATTTATAAAAAAACATATTTTTTTATTTTGTATGATAGATATATTTAATTCATATTCTGAGCCATTATCTAGAATACTTTGTGTCTGCTAAAAATATCCGTAGTAGCTTAGTATCATATTAGTCTATGGATGTGGCTGATATTTGTATAAACGTAAGTAGTATTAAAATTATAAATCAAAGTGAGGTCGGTAATAAAAACAATATGTAAATTATGCAAAGACAGAATCATTTGTAACTTTTTGACAAATAATTTTAATTACAACCAACCAGCCTATAGTTAATTTTAGGTAGGTAATGATATATTTAACTATTTACGTAAAAACTACGAGAATATGTCTTAATAGTCAACCCCGTTTACAAAATTAACACTTGTACAAATTGAAGTTTGCGTGCCTATACGACCGTAATTCGGTTCAACACTAATATTATAGAATCTGGGTTGTAGACGAAATAATTTAAAAGCTCACTAAATATGTTGACTTTCTTAAAACTCGTTATTTTTCTTACATTGAATATTTTAGGAATCGATGTTGATAAGATTTCCTTTGTTGTCTATCTATCTATCTTATAAATAACTCTGATTTGAAATAGCCATAGCACACTGAATATCACAACAACCATAAAACCGCATAACAGCCCTAATAAGACAATGTTAATCACTGCATTACATCATTGTATTTTCATACGTTTATGAAGTCTAAAATCTTAAAAGTAAAAATAACTCAAATAATATATTAGGTATAAAAATATATTATTTTGCTAGTTTTATCAAAATCATTCTTAATTTATTGCTACAATTGTCAAGTGGCGTTTTTTTCTCCTTGTTTAAGATGTTTATATTAGAACCTGCTTTAAGTAACATACATGCCACATCTTTCCGGTCTTCTTCACATGCAAGGTGCCTGTAATTTAAAAACTTGTGTCAAAACTTCAACTTCACACTAAAAACAAGGAGTATTCAAACTCTTATTATTCTTCACTGTCATTCTCATTTATCATCTGCATGGTGTTCCACTTTTTCTACCTTCTATTTATTTATTATTATTATTTATTAATCATAATAAGGATGGCTATACATACACACTACAAACCATATTTTTGATTTGAACATGGACATTAATTGAGATATTTATAGTACTTATATTAGACTTGCCAGATAGAAACTTATCACGTCCGGGACAATTCAAGGATAATGGTGTCGGGCCACGGCTTTAGCGCTGTTTCATAAGCTTTCTTGTATAAATCCAATAACTAAATAATGTGTTAGGACTCAGTGATATTGATTAAATATCAATAATTAAGTCCATATTTATATCTGTAGTTTGATACAGATATTTCGATATATTATAATAAGACGGTATTTAACAGTTTCAAGGCATGGCAAGGCATTTTGTAAATAAGGAATAAATGAACAGTACGCAAATATGCTGAATTTATCAAAGAGTAAGGTAAATTGGCAACGCTAATTATGACCTTACCTGACTTTATTTCATACCATAAAAAGATAAAGGTATGGGTATTGATTAAAAAAAAATAACATCACTAATTCACCAATATTGGTAAACGTCGCTCTATCCTAGTAAGTTCGGATTACGGAACATCAAGATTTAATTACTGAACACGGGACAAGACGCGAAATTCTGGAAATTCTGAAAATCTTTGATACACACTTTCTTGAAATACAGAGTAAGTATAAATTTATTTAACTGTAATTGAGTCATATAAATAAATCTCACAATGCAGTAGATCCGGTGCTGTCACATGCATCTATGTTAAGTCCTTCACATTCTAACAACATCTGAACAATATCATTTCTCCCTTGTGCCGCGGCTCTGTGAAGAGGAGTGGCACCCAGTACATCTGCTTCATTAATGTTAGCTCCAGCTCTTATCAAAATATTCGTTATCTGAAAAAAAAAACCAAAAAAAATTTGGAAGTTCCATTTTGGTTTAAAAATAACTATAAATTCAATATTTAATTTTAATATTTAAATGATAAAATTAAGTGTTAACTGTAAACCTTTTGTATAATACAAGGTGTTTGGAAGATCGGTGCAAAGCCGCGAAGGGCAGCTAGTATAGACTATTTAGAACCATTTGAACCTA
>DWPT01003582.1:0-14255 GCA_018251895.1 Agathymus mariae mariae | reverse complement strand
TATTTTCTGCGGTAAATTATCATACCCCATGTATTTCACTAACAAACATAAAAAAAAATATATGATTTTTATCTCCTACGAGAAATTAAAAATTACAGGGCATAATATAACTTATTATTTACAGTGAGAAACTTTATATTTTTCCCATTGAGCAAGTAGCCGGAGTTTGTAATTTCCTCTGCATTTTATCCGATCCGATATTTTGTTTGTCTAGAAAACAGAACGGGTTGTGCTGTTTGTTTGTTTGTAGAGTACTTTATATTTTTTGTAGTTTTTATAAGCACAATAACCAATTTCAGTTATTTTCATGTGATTTTTTTTCATTTTTCAATCTGAATATATGATTTTTTTGCACTTCTGGCTTGAGTTGAGTGTTACGAAGTTTGCCGCCGGCAATTCTTCGGTGCGGCCTCTAGGGATGCGGATGTCTAAGAGCGTCAATGACTTCTTACCACAAACTCATTAGCTCGTTTTAATATTTAATTGAATTATACATAATAATAATTCGAAAACTTGTTTTGAATTCACAGTTTTTTAATGTTTTATTTTGCGTATTACAAATCAATGCTCCACTACAATCTCATCTGATCTTAAGCGCACCGACTTGATAACTCAGTACAAATCGTAACATTACAGAATTACATATTTGTATTTCTCATTTCAGTCTCTGTATCGCCGACTTTCTCTTCTGTGCCGTGGTGCTGCCCTTCGCCATATCCGGCTTCTGGAGCAGGACGTGGTCCCATGGCGACGTTCTGTGCAAGCTGGTACCGTTCTTGCGGTACGGTAACGTCGGTGTGTCTCTGCTGAGCATCGCGCTAATTACATTAAATAGGTAACTCCCTGAGGTCACTCATTAATACGTTGCTAAGGCAGCAAGTAATTACAGTCAGTAGGATATACAGAGATATTTATCAACACCACCGATTACACGACAAATCAGCCGTTACGGTTAAGAGTTTGAGAGTAGAGTTGTCAAATAATTGTGACCATTCTATTGGAGACGGTTTTCTGAGCGGACGAGAAAGAATTTGTATTTAATCGAACGACACGGTGGTACACGTACTAGAATTAGTACTATGTACTATGGCTCCCGTGTATCCCTTGTAAAAAGTACCCTTATAGAATCACTCACATAATGGTTTGTAAGTCGATTCGTTCTTATATCATCGTTTTCTTTGAATCTACTGCAAGAACCGTCGTGACGTGACGAATCAAATAAAAGACCTTTATATCAAAGTTGTAATATATTTCCTCTTGCACACTCACACCTGATATGGACATACAGAAATAAGCAATCGACATACGGATCGAAACATATTACGGGGTTCGTCTAGAATAGTAATAAAATATATAGCCAATACATGTATATAAATATATACATATATTACCAACATAGTTTACAACACTTTCAAAGTTTACTATATATATACACTATATAGTATATAGTATACTATGTAGTATACATACACTGTGTGCGTGCGTGTCTGTGTTCTAATTATAAAAATATATTTAACTTTTTATTTATTTATTATTATCCAAAGATAATTTTAAACTCAAAGTGTAACCTATACTTAAACAATGTTTTTTGAATCTCTCTATCCGAGAATCACGCATAAAATACTAATACGAGTTTGACGCCGTTTTCACTGTTCAAGAAACTAACATTCGTTTTTCAAATAGATGCAGTGGTTTTGGACATCGTCGCCCATATATCTTGCCGGTCCAATAAATTTCAAAAAAATGTATAGGTTTTCGTAAATACATCTTATCATAAATAAATTATTTGTATTTTTTTAATTAGGAAACTGTCTTTATTAATGTCTAATTTTATGTCTAAATTATATTTATATAAAAGTTATACATTTCAACAGTGATTATTTAAACGATAATCGCCTTCTTTAAAGATTTATCTCTTAAAGAAGCAAAATGAAAATCTTTGTATCCAACTTTAAATGGATTTCTTCGTACCCTGAAAGCCGGCATACAATTAGACAAACAATTAGAAACGTGCTTGGGAACCCCAAATGAGAGTTCTGTGAGTTAATATAAAAATGTTATCCATACATTTAAGTAAAGGTTTTATATAATTTAACTTATTAAAATACGTTTGTGAGACTTTTGTCTGAACCACTAAAACTGGTTTCAGCGAATTAATAAGCAGTGGGCTTGCAGGGCACTTTTCTAGAGTGCACTCCAGAGCTAATGTTACGATGAGTTTTTATTCCACACGGAGGCTTGCGTCATGACTTAACCTATGATTTAAATGGTCGAAGGGGGTCACGTATTCAGAAACCGACCGCACCAGGCATTGCTTTACTGGGTTTCTCAAGTCCTCTTAAGATTGACACAATCCATTAATCTATAACTATCACCAATGGAAACGTGACGGCAAGTTCAAAACTAGAATTTAAAATAAATCTTCCATACGAACGTAAACATTCCCGTCGTTGTTAGCGACATAGACATATACAAACGACCACGAATAGTCGAATCGTAATACTAATACAAACATTGTTCTGCCACATAAATGTCTA
The DNA here is from genome assembly GCA_018251895.1 of Agathymus mariae mariae. Lineage (NCBI taxonomy): Eukaryota > Metazoa > Arthropoda > Insecta > Lepidoptera > Hesperiidae > Agathymus > Agathymus mariae. The sequence goes on along the minus strand of DWPT01003582.1, from coordinate 11,718 downwards.
TCCCAGACGACAGTCGAACCCAATGCCGTTCACTCGACAGATAGTATTAGTACTGAGATACATCGTCGACAAACTAACTATATTCAATGTTTTAATGGCTTTAAGTTACTTCTGACTTAAATAGACTTTCCATACATTAAAAACGGTGTCTTTAAACGTAATGCCGATTCATTCGATTACATCAGAATGCGTGCAAAAAATATGTGATCGTGAGTCGACTACTTTTATTAATTTAAATTGATTCGAATAAGAAACTTCAAACGAAATTGTTGTATAGGTAACCGCTAGAAGCAAATTTCTTAAGTGCCTTTGTGCTTAGCAGAACATGTTTAGCAATCAGTTCGAGTCGTTATCGGTATTGCAATAGTTAAACCTTGTCAGAGGCCTTCGTTTACCTTTGGCGCCCCATTTAAATAAGGAAGGAAGCCGAGTTCTAGGGGCATTAGAACTTCCGACACTTGGTAATAGGTGTTAGCTAAATGAGTGATAGGTCTAACTAAACCTTACAAATAGAACAAAAAAAACTCAATGGATAATTTTTCTTTCAGCGCTTGATACTTCGCATTCTTTAAACAAATGACTGCACAATAAAGATGATTAGAGGGTAGCAACACGCCTTTCACGTAATAATTCGTTGGCACGCCTCGTCTGTTTGGTCCTCAGTTTGTTTTGGCTGAACACAGAGCTTATTGGTTTTACACAAGCTGTTTAAGGGTGCTACGACATTGTCGTAATAGGAATGTCGAATATGATTTACTTGAATGTTATCACGACGACAGCAACGTTTAGAGAAAATACAACAAATATCACGATATTATGATTGAGGTCCGTAATACAATGTTAGTGTTCACTTTTATGTAGTATGAAGTATAAGAAATATCTTGTATACCACACCCCTATGCCCCACATGGACGAATCATATGAATTTGACGCCATAATAATATACCTAATATCGGTTTTGTTCTCGTACCCCCTTTTGTTTGTGATCGAATAATCAAAATGATTGTGAAGTGCCTGTTTAGAAAATATTTCGAATAAATTTAATATAACGTTTTTAAAGACATTGGGAATACCTCACAGCATTTCAGGTTTCCCAAAAATACCAACATAAGTTTGCTCAATACAAGTAAAAAAGGAAGTTGTAGAAAGCTAAAGCTTAATATAGGTTAGAGTAGTTCTGTCTTTCTAATAAATTCCTAAACGAATAACTTTTTTCGATACTTTACTTTCAATACGTTTCAACACCTTCACACATTCGGTAATATTCAACATAAAATATTACCCTAACTCAATTTATTCCGTGGTAGCAGCTGACAGAAATGTTATTTCAATTGAAATCAGATATAAAATATGTTTCCACAGTTTTATTATCTCACAATGTCATACGAAGTCAAAAAGAAATAATAAAAATGTGCCAACAATATGTACATACCATTTTATATGTTGTAATGTGTTAAAAAATCCATGAATCTTATTCGTAATTTTATATATGTCATTAAAAATTGTAAATGATACAAATACAAAAATTTTGCTGGAACATAATTGTAATTTGTAATGTGATATTACCATTACAAGCACGTGTCGATATTCAGATAAAACAGGACGACGATTTTGGTTGTCCTATGTAGTCTCATCGTATACGTATGTTCCAAAATATTCAATCAAAAAAATAAATAAACGCGCCTTTATTACATAAGCCCTCGCTATATGTCATTAGACCTACACCGTACGTTTAGAAGTAACACCCGCATTGATTTAGCAGTAGGTTTTTCTAGTCTTGTGAATAAGAGATATTCATTAATTGTAATCGGTACACTCAACAGCTAAAAATTAAAATAAGAGTTAATACGGACATTCTGTTACTTTTAATAGAATGTCCATATTAACTTTTATTTTGTATCCCGTGGGAACTTACCCATTTCCCGGGACAAAAAGATCCTAGAGCTACAGTAAGCTACTAATATATTAAGTATCATCCAAATCAGTCGAGTGGTGAGACGCAAGGTCAGACTCAAGAAAAAATAAAAAATTAAATTGTTTTAATCTCTTTATCGATACCAGCCTACTCACATTAAAATTTCCAAAAAATAATCTACGGACAGATTTATACGTTGCCCTAATGGTAAGATGTTTGAGAATTAAACGATTTGTGAAGTGATTTGTTTTTCTTCCATATAAAACTAAAATTATTTATATTAATTTAATGTATAATATTTTACAAAAAACGGATAACATCAAGTGTCTTCCACTACAATTTTAAAAAATGTATTTGTTTTTAAGTGAAGGAATAAAAAGTATTTTAGTAACGATTGAAAATTTGTAGAAGATATGTAAGAAGAGTGTAACCTAATTAATTAAATTATTAATGTCATTAAAAAAGATAATAAATGTGATCGATATTCTTCGATGACTTTAACTTCGTTCAGTTTAAAACAGATAGATTGTGTCACAAGGGACCAAAATAATGTATTTAGGACGAGAGCGATTTGTTGAACCCAAAGCGAAGCGAAGGCTAAACTGATTGTACCAAATTTCAGACTAAGCAAAACTGGTGGCTCTTTCATAGGTAGATGTGTAAATATTCATGACTCAATTCCATTAGAATTGACGGAAATGCCATGTTGTAAATTAAAACTCACGTCAAAAGCATTCTTATGCAAAAAGGATATAGCTAATGATTACTTTAAAAATAAGACTGCTTGGACATGAGTTCCATATATAGCGAAAGCGCGTTCTGAAAATATGAGTAGGAAAAAAACATACTTGGGAGTATTTCGCCGCTTCTTCTTCCGGAACCACACATGGTTGGGATTTGTTGAAACGATGGTGTAGTTTGACTTTCAAAAGGTTTTTGTAAAAACCAACGTTGAATAAATATTATTTCCATTTCAATCAATTTCGATACCATTACGACCGACGACACATGGTCAAGCCTTAAGTGTTATGAATGTCCATGAGCGGCGATGACCAACTACCACCAAGTGGCCAATACGCTCCTTTTTAGGATTAATAAAAATAATATTAGTGTAATCAGAAATGTGTTTTTGTAACAGATGTTGTCAAACCAGATTACAAATTACATTGTATATTCATTTAATTATGTATTCCACCCAGCTCGTCAGTAACGATGAACTTCACGGACGACCGGATTTTCATAATGAAATAGAGCATAATTTTCCATTTTCCAGACTGTATGTTAAATATTGCTGTATTTTTCGTGTCTTTGTTCCATAATGAAAAATCTTGATTGCGAGGTGCAATAACGTGTGTGTGAAGTAAAATAATATGTAGGAAACGCAGGAGGAATGGTCATACTTATTTTTTACTTAAATTTTTGTTTTCAAAATAAAATAAAAATATCACGATATAAATATACCTATAGTAAGTGAATAAATAATTATAAATAAAATGTTGGGGTATTTCAGAGGAGAGGGAAGTCTTTTATATGTTAGTGCGATCGACATCGTACGTTTATCACTAATTATCATTAAATGTGATTGTAAAGCATTAACTTATTGTAAACAATATTATAAAATAAGTCATGAAATAACATATAAAAATATTACTTTTTGAAGAATCCAAAAAAAAAAATGCGTAAATGTTTACCTATTCTTAAGGGGCTCGATGATCGAAAAATTAAGTGATGTTTAATCATCGATGTCATCGTTTATGTTCAGTCGTTCAAAATAATTTACACCTACTGATGTAAATTTAATGTTATTTTATTTATGTCATTATTACCTTTTTTAAATCAGTATTATAATATATGTTTGCTTATACAAAGGATAAATAAACCATTCTTTTAAATACATACATACATAAGTAGGAATAGATCAAAGAAACTTTACGAGAAAAATGAGTGACCGCTTTGTTCTCATCCATCTCCAAACTTCCACAGAACTGGGTGCGATAAATTACAGCGAGCTTAAATTGTCCGAGTGACATAGGGTTGATGTAAAAGATAAATTTGGTTCAGGTGCGAAACTTGGGTCGTTGACGAAAATGTTGTCTAGTAATGTCTCTATCATTAGTAACTCTGTTCTATGAAAATAATAAACGAGAAATTCTTGTTAAATGGAGAACTCATCGAAAGTAAATTGATAAACAATCGCGACTGAAAGATAGATGCAATTGCAAAAAAAATGTGGCATGAATATGGAAACATTAAAAATACTTTTAATTTAATTTGTTTTCATGACCCTGTAACTGGGCAGATACTCAACTTGCCTGACGAGTGAATGGTCCCAGATTCGATTCCTGGGCCAATCATTTATGTGTCAGATAAATGTTTGTTCTCGATCCGTGGGCGCTCGTGATGTCTTATTTGTGTGTCAATGCCACTCCCAACACAGGGAATTCTAGTAACGTAATTGTGTGAACCTTTATTTATTCAGCCCCAAACTTTACTTCTCAAAACAGTGTGATTACATTGAAAAAAATAAAAATTATGTGTGAACTATTTTGTAACATACATTTATTTTTATAATTGTATACCAGTTGGTGATCAGGGACTCCTCAAATGTAACTTCTTCCACACAACGTCCCAGGGAGGAGGGACGACATTAAAATAGCACTGAGCTTAATCAGTTTCGAATCACCATAAAGTCTGTCTATCGCTTTTTGCAACTAACTCCTACCGTACTGTTCGTATTATGATATATTGCGTTTGCAACAAACAAATTTCATTAACATTATAATAACAATGTTCAAAATATTATTTTATAAAAAAACCAGTGATCTAGAAGAAATTACGATATTAAGATGGATTTATTTTTCACAATCAGTTTTATTTCAACAAAGCAATGATTGACACAATAGTTTTCTTCCGCACTTGATCCAAACACCGACTCCATACGAGTACAGTTCAGTGAAGAATAATAGATATGAAGGAATGAAAGCAGCACAAGAACGACACGAGTGACGAATATAACATATGTGTGTACAGAATATTGGCTTAATTGCCGTGACGGTAACAAACGGTTTGATAAGTTTCATAACGACAAATCCACATTAAGAGCATATTTCTCACCAAAGTACTCGCTGAGTCGTTTCTAAGCAATTCTTTTTTTTTAGGTACATTATGATCGCACATCACAGCTGGTATGCGCGCGTGTATCGGAAACATAACATCGCCCTAATGATCGTCTTCTCCTGGATGTTTTCCTACGGAATGCAGATACCGACCCTCGTTGGAGTGTGGGGTATGACATTTATTTGCAAAATATTTCACGACTGAATCACACTCTTTACCACTACATACCCGTAGTACGAAACAGACTATCTCTATCCAATAGATTATAGTGATTTTCCAAAACATTTAGTGATTCTCGAAGGTTTGTAAAGCTTAAAATCGTTTTATAATGGATTTATTAATGTGATATAGTAACTTTACATTAGTAAGTGATCCTGTAATTTTTTAACGACGTGATAGATTGAAGTAATATTCACACAATACATTTGTTTTCTCTTAATTTTTCATAGCTATTCTAAGATTCTATCAGGCTACATTGTTTTCCTTTCTTTCTGACATAAACAAATGGCCAATAAACTTACCTGTAAATCTTTATCCAATACCATTACCGCTTCAGAGTGAATGCTTAAATCTAAAATATTAACTTTTTCAAGCTTTAAAAACATTGCTGTATATAAAATAGGTATTCGAGTACAATCTACATTTTACAATTAATTTCATCCCTGTGAAACTAATAGAACTTTACAGACAGAGGGCTCGAGACTAGTTATCTTGTTTTATAGATGTGCTACAATGAAAATACAGAATCACCAACAAATACACCAAGCTGTAAAAAGATAGGATATTTCATAAACATCAAATGTTAATATTTGAATAAATTTTCAACACTTGCCGCTTACTTACCTTAATTAATGTTTAATGATTTACAATTGTAACATATACTTATAAAAGTACATACCAATACAAAAAAAAACGATTAAGGGAAACCTTGTTTACTTTAAAGGAAAAGGAATATTCGATAGTAGCTTTTTCATTTATCGTGCCAATAAAATTAGGCTTCTTACAAAGTAAGATTGCAAAAAGGTAAAAATATTTTTCGGATAAAAATCTTCAAAGACAAAATTTTTGACGTCTTCGAAGAGAAAAACATTGAGTATTTCATTTACATAAATGAATCTCTTCAAGGATTTACTTATATTCTTATTTCAGTTATAATTATATTTGTCTAAGTTCATTCCTTATTTACCTCTGTGTGTGAATATAAATATATACGTCCCATTTATTATGTGGTTGAGTAAAAAATTAAAGATACCAAATTTTAATTTAGGTTCACGTTTCCGATATGTAAAATTTGTAATAACATTTATAATTGTATGATTGTTATTTCTAAATAATTTTCAAGCATATTTTTAATAAAACTAATAATCGATAAACAAACAACAATCAATTGCCGTGTGTATAACAAGTTACTGAATATTGAAAGTCTTAACTTCTTTTTTGTTGCTCTATTCGTAATTATCAAAACATATATTTAAAAATTTACCCGAACAGTTGGAAATGTGACTGGTATTTTTGTATGAACATCTCAATATAAAATGAGACATTACTTAGACAGTTTAGTTCAAGACTGAATAACATACAACGTATAGACTTAGCCACTGGGGATAAATAAACATATTATAAAATAAACTAGAATTTTGTTTTCGTACGCAGCCGAAGCGCGTTGTTATATATTTAAAATACAATTGGTACAAAACGCCAACATTTATGTAAATTCATAGAATACTGACAGTGACATTAACTCGATGAAGGATCAAACTGATTTTAAATTTTATTTAAATAAATTCTAGGTACATTTGACTACGATGAAGAGCTAGGCACGTGCTCCATTATACCAGACGTGAACGGCCGTTCATCTAAAACTGCTCTATTTGTTATCGCCTTTATCGTTCCTGCAATGCTTATTTTCATCTGCTACGCTAGAATCTTCTGGGTCGTACACAGGTAAGTCTTTTTTATATCAATCTAGATACAAGGTTGTGACTATAGGTAATGAGAATTGGTGGTAGAATTACCATTATGCATAAGTAATCGCAGGTTTAACTGGGTGGTACAGACCTTATCCTTTTCAGCTTGGTGCACCACGCCGAAGGGAGGTTTGTTTTGACTCTGTGCGAGATGAGTGGAGTCGCAATAGTAAATCGCAATGTGTACCTTGAACTCTATTAACTTATACCATCTTCACAGTAGTCATGACCCATCTTACTTTGAGAGGAGATCTGAGTCTATAAGTTACGAGCTGTGATTTATAATTTTTAGTTATCAAAGTTAAAACCAAAATAACAATGTCGTCCCTTCATTGTACGTTGTATAATGCAATATTACATATTTAACAAACTATTACAAATTGTACATCGTACAATTTTTGCCATTACAAATTATTTTGAATACATTTGGATCGTATATACTTTAAAACCCTCACGATAACTATGTGGTGCTCTTGGTCCTTCGAGACTCCATGAACACATACCGCGGACAACATGTTCCTTCAAACATCCTTATCTTTATGATGCAAGAACAAGGGTAGTTAATGGCTAGCGATTTTTATATATTTATTTTTAACTATTATAACTCAGTGCTTGACGTTTGATTAATTTTTTCGTATGCTATGAAACAAGTTTCAGACGAATCTATAAAAAGATGAACATGTATGATCGTTTCTTTAATTTGAAATAAATAGTGACAAGATAACCTTAATTACAGAATACTAATTAAATATACTAATGGATTATTTGATTGTAATTTTATATATATATTATAAATTTCTGAGTTTAATTCAAAAGTAATATTATTATTTACTATATAATTATAATATTATATAATTATTTCTCTAAAATGTGACATTATTTTTTAATGTTCGTCGTAAATATTGTAAGTCATCGAGCTTTGATAAAGAAGATAAAATTTCACTAATAATAATAATATTACTACATAATGAACGTAGTAAAACGCTCAATTAACAATTATTTAAATGTTATAACACTGAAATAACATTTCGCATATAAAATAATGCGCAATTTTACAAACGTAATGGCGACCACACAGCATATCGAGTCTACTTGCACTAAATCCTGAGTGCGGCTGTTTCCATTAGAGCCTTTAACTATAACTTCGGAACATAATAGTGTTATACGTTATATGTATTTAGATTAACTCATAGCAGAGTGTAATGTACCATTTTTTTCTTTCACGACTTCTATGTTTGCAGTTCAGAACAACGGATGCGTGAACATCAGCGCTCACAACGCACCGGGCCAGGGACCCTCAACAACGGCAGCGACAAGAGGTCTACCATCAAAGACACCAGAGACACTAAGGCCAGACGCAACGAGTGGCGGATAACGAAAATGGTGCTGGCGATATTCCTCTCCTTCCTCGTCTGCTACTTACCCATCACGATCGCGAAGGTGGCTGACAGTCATGTGCATTTTCCAGGTACTTATGAATATGTCCCTTCATAAAATACAAGTCGATATATCTTTCTACATGTGATATTAGCTTTTAACATAGGTAACATGATTTAAAAGAGTGCTTCAACTAAATAAGTTTTTTCTAAGTTAGTGCGCTTTACCATCTAAGGTTACATAGCCACAGGCCGAATAGTCAAATTATAACATCAAAATTGTAAACTTTTATTGCGTTTAATATTCTATTTAAATGTCAGGTGATACGCAAAGTTCCTGTACTGTACACCGTTGGTACCTACTGAAGGTCACTTCAATGCGTAACGTAATATGGCTCGAGAATTTGAAAAGATAAAAGATCCCTTGTGAATTTATTTGATCGCAAAAAGTATTACTAATTTACTATGATATCACATAGACCTTAGTCTCATATAACATTATACTATCTTCTACCTACATATTGTATTATTTATTATCTTTTATCTACAACATGTTTATATATTTCTCAAATATTTATACATTGGTTTGTTAAAAATACCTTTGCCATTCCATGAGCATATCTAATTACAACGCGGTGATTCTGCAACCTCACAGATTAAACTACCATATGATTCCGTGGTGAAATTATCTATACTAATATTATAGAGGGTGCAAATTATGTTTGTATATATGCGAAGGGTAATCTCTGAAACCACGACCCCGTTTTTTGAAAAATATTTTACCATTAGAGAGGCTAGATTAGGTTTCAACGCTCAACCATTCAACGCTTAACCGTTCAACGCTCAACCGTTCAACGATCAACTGTTCAACGCTTAACCGTTCAACGCTCAACCGTTCAACGATCAACTGTTCAACGCTAACCGTTCAACCCGGACAATGTAGGGGCGGGTCGCTAATTATAATATAAAGTATTGTGATTTATTTAATGACATCATTCAGCATTATTTACCACTTACTACTTACAATCATAAAGATCTCACCACGATATCAGGTGTGTGTTTATCTGTGAGATTACCGAATTACCGCACAGCATTGAATTCGTGATAGCGGTCGATAATTGGTGGTAATAACATCCATCATTTATGATGGCCGAGGTCGTCGAACCAGAAATATTTAAAAAATATTCGTTATACCTCGTAGCTTAGTTGGTAGTGACCCTGCCTGCCGAGCAGCGGTCCCGGGTTCGATTCCCGCCCCAAGCAGATATTTTAAAAAGATAAATTTTTGATGTTGGTTTTTTCCAGTTAGTGATGTCTGAATTGTGTTCGTCCATGCCACCTCTCGTTGCATGAGTAGACCCCATTACTGGGCAGTGGGAGAATTATGCGTTGCAGTGATCATGATGAATCGAAAATATTCTCTTAAAACTTTCCAGTATTCCACATAGCGGGTTACTTGCTACTGTACGCGAGCGCGTGCGTAAATCCAATCATCTACGTGATAATGAACGCGCAATACCGCGCCGCTTACGCCGCCGCCCTGTGCTGCCCTCTAGCGCGGCTGTCGGGGCTCACCAGCGGTGCGTATCCCTCATCGCCCGCATGCCAACATGTCGTCAAGAAAGAACGTACCTCCGCTCTCGCCTCCTATATTCGAACTTGAAGGTATCATGTCATCCTAATGTGCAAAACTCTGCAGTTTACTATATACTAAATAGTTACCTGATATAAATATATATAAAAAAAATAGTCAAGCATCATCCTGATGTAATAGTAATATTTTGTAATATTTCACTGTAACGGGTACTTATTTTTTTTTTATTGTTGAAATATTTGCACTCCAATTACATAGATCAGCCATTCCCAACCTGTCATACGCGAACCCCTGAGATACGCTAGGTCCCATTAGAGGTACATGAAAATTATGTTAGTAACGGCGGAAATACTGAGCAGTTAAAACAGCTAACTTACATAAACGTTATTATAATATATTACTTCTACACTATGTAGTTTAAAATTCACATTTAAACTGATTACTTACTAAGGTGCTAACATCTTAAAAGAAACGAGACACATTTTTAGGAGTTATGAATCTATCAGAGGAGGCGTTCTCATAAATTAATAGTTTAATTAAGAGGGACGAGAACGAAAAAAGGTTGGAAAGCATTGACATAGATAACAGTCAAGACATACGTCAAACATTGACCAATCCATGCAATAGAATCTAAATAACTCAAAAATACATAAATCGTGAGTACCCGTTACAGTTAAAATGTTTATGTTGTAAGAAAGCTACGTATCGTAATATGTAATTAGTTTTATTTGAAACCAGTAATAAATTCGAGTATAGAATGAGTACCTAATTGGAAAACCCAACGGTAAAGAATAAATTACGTAAGTTAGAAAGAAACTTGTATAAAAATAAATTTACTATAGCCAATTTATTGAGACAATCTTATAATGGCTTAATTAGTTTGTTTAGGTTTTAATGTAAAATGTCACTGTTACAAAAGCCGATTGCCGAGTTTTGCGCTGCCGTTCACTTTGTTTCAACAAGTTTAAATTTCTTAGTATTGCATGATTCATTAATTTCAAAAGTTGTAGCTGCTACTGCGCATAAATTAACATTTTAGATTAATAATTCATAACTACGTCGCTCTTGCCATTATGTACTAACGAAGTAAAAATAAACATTTTTAACTATATATATTATTTATTTAACTTTAAGTAATTTTGACCACAATGTTCGAAAGTTCGAATAGATTTTAGTTTTAAGGTCAATAACTAGTCCCGAATTCTTTTTAGAGAAATGGAACGAGCGTCACGGTTACAGCTTCAGCAACACACGAACGGCGCTCAGCCAAGTTTCACTGGGGGAGTCCAGGGCGGACCCTCGGGGGTCGTCGGTCTCCACCGGTCCCCGATAGACAGCAGACCCGCGGGGGCATGTGATCCTCACAGGGCATATAACGTAAGCCTGAAGGCGTCAAGGCCTGGAGGATCGCAAGGTTCCTACGATTCCTATGAAGCTTTCGACTGCGTTGCGACGGGTTCCCAACGGAACTTGGTTAAATCTACACGTTTTGAAATTGATCGCTACGATAAACGAATAGGCAGGAAGACGTAGCGACTGCGCGCTCGATAGTAAGACGTACCAAAGAGTATTTTTATTGATTGAGACGCTTTTGCACTGTAATACTTCAACGTTTACTATTATTTTTAATAAATTGTGCTTAAGTTACCGGTGTTAATAAATCACTGAAAATTTTCGATTTGTACATTTTGTACTTATAATTTAACTAATTAATTGTATAATATTATTTAACTATAAGGGGCCATCCAT
>DWPT01003581.1:0-14256 GCA_018251895.1 Agathymus mariae mariae | reverse complement strand
TATGTATAGATACATGTATGAGTAAGCATAATTGTTCAACCTAAACAAAGTCGCCGCGGGCTCCTGGTATGTAAAAAAGGTACAATGAAACAGAACCCGGTGGTAGTTTTTCTCAAAAAAATTGTTACTCAATAGTTACATGATACAAGCACGAATACAATATGTTTTTGATTCTTTTGTCTGGTGTCTGATTGTAGTTATCGTGGAACACCTCGGTAGTTCTAAAACTAATGGACCATTTTAATGAAACTTGGTATGATGATAACTTATAATCGGAGTCAAAATCAAAAATATCTTTTCACAGCAGAAAAACCGGTTGTAGTGCTGCCAAACAGCTACGACGTAATGTTCTCAAACATTTAACTTTCGGTTTCTTTATCTTCAGAATAATTATCTCCCCGTATTCAACAGTTACTAACTTCGTACCATTCTTTATACAATAGAAAAATAATAATCAAAATCGATTCGTAAACAACTAAGTTATGGTTTCACATACATAAAAAATACATATGAACATCTCTTCTGAACCTTTTCTCTTTTTGAAATAGTTTAAAATATCCCCGTACAGCGTTTGTGAGAGCGTTTATCACGGTTGTCGCGGGCAGTCATGAATACGGCTATGCGGCACATGACCTGAGTGATGACAGCACTGTCGCTCTGACTCAACACTCGCGTCCCAGCCCTGCTGCAGACTAGCTCTCTGCCAGAAACTGTTATACGTTTTGTTTGTAATTATTGTTAATACAGAAAAGTGTTGTTTAAAAAATGAATTTTTCCACTGGATATTTTCGAATTAAAGACGTGTGTACAGGACAACGTCTGTCGGGTCCGCTAGTTTTATATAATTTCAAAAGTAGCTATATTGCTTGTAGTACAACCACCTTAAAAAAAACTTTGAAGTTTCTCTAACATGGGTTTATACTTTAGTTCATGAGCACTCCAGATAACTGAGTTACTATCCAGTATGCTTTTCATGTAGTAATCATGCAACATTTGAACTGCGGCAACACTTTCAAGAATTTCTGTTTGTCCGTTACAAAACTTTTTATAAGCTTTTGACGTTATCGTCAAAATGTGTTCATTGAAAGTTAGATTACATGAGGCCCAAGTTCATGACTTTGGATTTCCTATCCACAACGACCGCTTTCAAACGTCACGTAACGTGTTTATGTAAATAAAATATAACTAAGAAAAATGTAAATGTGAAAATGTAAAAAATATATAATTGTCTCAAAAGTTAAAAAGAAAATTAGCCAATTTTTGAAATTATATTTTTTGAGTAGAAAGCTAAGGTTTGAGCTTACTAGAGACCTTCCATGTATGGTAATGGAAACGCATTCCTCATACAGTACCTCAGGGTGATGCGGAAATCTGTGTGGCGACAGAAAACCGATGCACGCGCTCTCTGATAACTTTCAACATAATAAAAATATAATAGCCTTTTCCATCCGGAATATTATACCTTTTAAATGCTAAAATAATTTGAGAAATAGATACCGGACGTTAATTACTTTCCGTAAACTTATAAAATTTACACTTTCTCCTTGTAAGTATAGATATGTATAGGTATATTAGGTAGTAATTTATATCATATTATTAGTATTGTGCAAGTTAATTCTTAATAAATGAAAAGAAACGTATTTTTCAGGGTTAGGTTTTCCCTTAACTAACCCATTAATATTGAAAACATATTTTAGATGATTCTAAAATAACACTTTCATACTAACAAGCACTGCCATCATGAATTAAAGTGACGCGAGTTGTTATAATTAGTGGTTGTATTTATGTAAAAATATACTTTATATAAATTTGATTTTGCTTTTAAATACCTCAGTAATACTCACCCAGACTGAATATTAGGATCCATTTGTTAAACTTCATTCACACATTTGCTCCCAAACCATAAACTGCTCGAATTGCTACCATTAAAATAAGCTTTAAAATAATCTACTGAACAATTGCGAAGAATTACGGTACTGTGAACAGTGTGAACGGTCTTCTAATGTCGCGCAGATGTGTCCTACACTTAATTCCTGTAGTAGAGTTTAAAATAATGTCAAAGAACGACTAAAAGCAATTTTATGTATATATTTTTTATAAATATCTAATTGTATGTAACAGTATATAAATAGCATATACAGTTGTATGCTTATACTATAATGCATGTATATGAATAATGTTATCTTTAAATTTAAATTTCATCCGCTTTAGAAGTTTATAATTACAATTCTGCATCCATATTCAAAATCGACTGCAGTGTTACCCAAGTCATTTGAACGCCATTCTCCCTCACGGGAGACTAGCTTGAATCATGCATGAACCTATATTTTCCAAATGAAAGATCACCTGCTTAGAAACCAGCATACCTGAGAGTTTTCCATTATGTTTTCAATGGTGTTGTTGACCAGCGTGGCGTCTACAACCCTAACGTAGAAGACCCAAGGTTAAAAAACGATTCAGAACTGATAACAATAAAATGGCCACAGCAGTGACTCAGTATTCTTATTAAGATCATCAGGGATGCACTCCTGATAAGCGGATCTCACCAACAGCAAAATATCATTCGTTAAAACTAAATGAACTCTTGACAAATCAATGAGAGGTGTGAACCTAGTTTCTCACCACACAGGGAATCTTAGTGTATGTGCTAGGCACCAAAATTATTTGTCAAAAGAAAAACAATAAATTAATTAGTATTATTATGACATCCATCATGACTCGTGTTAGTTGGTATGAAAAATAGTTGACAGTTCAGTGACTGTTTTGACAGCGTTCATACAGTTATGATAATATGATATCAGTTCGTGCTCCTTAGAATAAAAGATAAGTGGTTTAACTGAAATATTATAGAGGTTCCAACGGTATTTTTCAGGTTTCATAGAACGACTTAAACAGAACTTAAACACGTTTTAGTACTGTCCGTCTAACCGTATTTCATGCCATGTTATTCAAAGCCGCTTAGCTCTGGAGAGATGGTATTTGGTAATAAGGAATTTTATTTTATAAACCGCTTGCAGTGCAGTTATAAAATAACGAGTGGGAATTAAAAAAGGAGGACGTTTCATAATTAAGGGATGTTCAATAATGTTGAACAATTTGAAAAACCTTTTAAACTTAATTTACAATTTAAGATAGTGGAATGTGAAGTATATCATCAAAAAAATTAAAATCCTCAAAAATAATATCCCCAATTCTAACTTAAAAAAACAGTAATAGAGTTTAGACACTATTTAGTAAAATCTATTATGCACTGTATTAAGTTTATCTTTCTTCAAAAACTTTGTATTATTGTGATGTTCATATATCTTGTAACTTGTGTGATGCCTTTTGAACGTTTTCAGTTACGCTTTTAGCAATTTCAGGAATTACTTATCTTATCATTACTGGAGAAATCGTGATAAAATTAATGGATAAAAGTGAGTAACATTTTTTTACGTATGGTTAAATATATATTATTTATATACCAAATGATTATGTTTTCCAAAACGAAATGAAACAATACTAGTATTTAATGGAACATTAAACCAAATATAGTTAAAGCAAGGTAGAAAGAACTGAACGAACATTGAACTGCAAATAGATGCCTTATCGAACTCAGGTGCTATATCCGTGTAACACTCGGTTGATTTTCTAAGTATTTGCTTTTACAATTTCGAAATACCTTAACGATTATAAAATGTTACACTAAACTCTACCCTTCACCTGTACCTTCCCACATGTACTGGTTGTATACTTTAGTTTTACACTCATGAAGCCATAATCGGGAAGCAGATTTTTATCTAATCTTAAATATGTTAATAATACTACTCTCAACTTGATCCACATAATACTAGCAGCCTCATTCTGTTTCCACTCCAAAGTAAAGTGGCCAAGGATTTGGTTCAAATCTCTAAAATTATTAAATTCTAATTACTTTTGTTTAATTACGGTCGTTTTGTATCATTTGTATAGAGGATATAAGATCCAGAGATACTGGTCAAATAAGATGAAATAAATTTGATACTTACCATACCAAGTATCAATTTGTTCTTCAACTCACTAAACATCGATCACCCACTAGCGCCATCTACACGTCCAATGTAAATATGTAATGTAAAACATTTTGGAACTGTCTTGATGATTAATATAAAAAGAGAAATTACTTTGAAAATCTGCGGCGTGTTAAATAGCCTACCTGGTTTTGAGCAATTTGAAGTCAATTGACTCTCAAATTTCAAAGTTTAGATAGGATATATCTTCATGCATAACTTAATTTAACAACTTAGCTTAGAAGATTTTAGTGGTAATAAAATAAAATCTATCCTAAGAGTTCTATGACCACAATAGTTGTCTAGTTGGTGCCACAGCTGTGTGCAGTCACCACGATCTTTGATTCAACTAAATGCATTAAAATTATTACTGTTTATCCCTCGTCTATTACATCAATTACTATCGTTATCAAATCATATAACCTGGCCAGATAGCCAAAGGATATATTTACTTTAAAAAATATGTACATCAGCTTTTCCAGTAAAAAGGTCATTAACGTACAAAGAGAGAGAAGGCTCATTTTAGTTATATTGCAGCAGGTTGCTTGCAGCTGCTCCAGTGCGGATTCATGGAGAAGTTAGTGGTCAACCTACGTGTATAATGTTCTCATGCCACCCGAAGGATCATCGTCATGATCATCAGGATCATCTTCGTTATCAAGCCATGAAACTGTCGGTGTACTAAATTAAAACTATTTCCCAAGTGGACAGATATATTGAGAGGAACAGAGACATAAAATCCTTTAAAGGTTCCATGTTTTCATCGGATGTAAGGTTTTTTTATGGTAATAGCCGACAAACGAGCAGACCAGCCGCCTAATTGTAATTGGTCACCGTCGCCCATGGACGTCAGCAAGACCAAAGGTATCACTGATGCGTTGTCGGCCAGGAAATGAGAACAAGGTAAGAAAGAAAGTACTGACTCTCAAGCTCTCAGCCGGAATACGACGTGTCGTTTGACGGCTGACTCAAGCAAGCGGGCCACACGGAAAGATAATAATACCAATAATAATAGTATAATCTTTACGCGAAGCTCTACCACCAAGCAGGCTGGTTTCTGTCGCCTCTTACGACCCCCTGTTCTGCCAGCATGGGATTGGGGATTGTATTCTAATAAAAAAATATAAATTAAATTATAACTTCAAGTGTAATTCTTGAAATTCCGTTTCCGTTGAAAAACACAGTTAAAATGAGATACCCACGGTGGCACAACTCAGTATTCGACAACAATGAACGCGTGTTCTGAATTTTCTCAGACAAGCATGCAATACATTGCCGAGTACCACTCAGCTGCTCTCGTCTTTTCATCTCCGCCCGGCTCAGTTCAGCTCTCAAACTAAGCTGTATTCAACATAGTTATAAATTATTATAATAGGTGTTGTATGAATGAGTACCTATTTTTAACTTTATTTTTAATATATACTTATTCAGATTACTTGGATGTTATATGCTATTATATTGTAATAAGAAGACAATAATATGTTTTGCAAACATTTTCCACGCTGCGATCGGGGTTTCTTGAAACCATAGTCATGCTCATAGTCATGGGCATGCCGACCAAGTTTAGCTTGTCGATATTCCAAACTCTCAGGTTTGCAGCTTGCCTCGCAATTTTCCACGTCCGTAAAACAAGTGATGTAATTGAATTTAAATATTTTTTAATATATGTAATGACATTCGTACAAGAGTCGAACTAAAGTGTTCAGAATGTAATACAGGTTGTCGATTGCTAATTGATTCGCGTTATGAGTGGTTTTATCCTGATTCGAGCTATGTTTTAGTGTATGACACACCGCAATATAAATCCACTTTTTATGCAGAGGCAGTATCTTTAGGTTCGTCCAACAATAAACACATTTTTATCTATTCCAACTTTGATTCTGAACCCGACACCTCTGTATTAGTGGTACGCAATTTAATTTTTTAATTCTATAATCCAGGTAAGATGATTGTGACAATTATTAAAATATCACTTAATACTTTTGGGTTAAGTAAGGCTCTATCGCTTAGTTTAAGTCTATGACTCTTGCTGGTGGTCCACTCTGCTGAACAATGGATGGGGTTATACCGAACGGTTACCCATTAGAAGTTGCTGATCTCTTTGCCACCTAGTTTAATCCAGGCAGTACTCATGCATGGTGATATGATTCTTTACCCCCTGCATTTTTTCTCCAGGGAGAAACCTTCAAAAGTACCCGTTGCCGTGGAAGCGATATCGGGTTATGTGGGATTTTTACCGCACTAAAACCCCCCTGTGACCTTCCTCAGCGCTAAGTAGAGAACTCCGAGATCTCCATCGGAACGCAACCGGGATCCTCTGAGCGCGGCGCCCCTGTAAAGCTCTGCCCGAGAAGGACAAAATCCCGTCCCACACCATCCCATCTTACGATGGAACTCGACCAGATATACTGTCGTCCCGCCCCGAGTCTCTATCCAGACGTTCGCGCTCCCACTCTTACTACCCACAATCCCGGCAGTCCCCTCTTACGACAGGCAGGAGATACCGTAGCTGGTATTCTGATTCCGAGCTACAGGAACATGCCTAGGTACCCTCTTCGTTCTAGAGCCAGTCTTGAAAGACATTTAAGTGTTTCGTATGGAGTGTTGAAGGGTCACTGATAAACGCGTGCACCGCTCATAACAACACGATAGACCTGTATATGGTGATTGTTTTAAGATCTTGATTTTTGTGTCCGTGTACTGACAATACAGATTACTCTATGCTGGGCTAGTGTATCTTTTATTTGTGATAATTTATATGTTTTACATTAAAATTACACAAAAATAAATACAGATGCTAGTTATTTGCTCCACTGCGCTGGTCGGAAGCGGAATCCTTATCTGCGTCGGAATTTGTACGTGCAGTATTTAAAATGTGCATCCAATTTCGGATTACACTTGTACATACGCTTATCTTGCTGTTCTATTAAGAGAAAAGATTCTACTTGCAACGAATTAATTATTTTCTGGAAATTATTCACATTGCATGAATACGGATTTCTACTTACAAGTATATTTGAGAAAATCTGAAGTATATTTTTGACCGTATCGGGGGTTGTTGTCGTCCGGACATGATTCCGACAAGATTTAACCACTGCTATTTTACGATAACAATCTAGGTTGCCTACTTAACGAGTCCTCCTAAGAAGGGTAGTGCACACGGATTCTGCGAGTAATAATTTCCGATCTGACCTATTTAATTTCCGGCCGGGCAGACATTTATGTGACAGATAAATGTTTGTTATCGGATCGTGGATGTTTGTGATTGCATATATGTGTGTGTCCATGCCATCCGCAACAGGGAATCCTAATGCGGGGGTGGGAGTGTGTAAACGTTTATGTTTTTACTTTTATATTTCAATTTACATGTAGGATATTCCGTGAGTATATTAATTTTTAATAGTTTCAAAGAAAATGCTGCTAATTAAAGTTGAAAGG
Organism: Agathymus mariae mariae; assembly: GCA_018251895.1. Classification (NCBI taxonomy): domain Eukaryota; kingdom Metazoa; phylum Arthropoda; class Insecta; order Lepidoptera; family Hesperiidae; genus Agathymus; species Agathymus mariae. Next base: position 6,790 of record DWPT01003581.1, on the reverse strand, counting down.
CATTCCATCAATGCCTTATCCAAACCAATGCTTGTGGCTTGTGGCTACCTTGCTTCTGATGTAATCTGCTTAAAAACGGTCGACACGGTGTCCCTCCTATTAGGGATCGATATAGTCAGCGCGAGATACTGACGATACTTGTGAATGTATTTTTCCTGGCTAGCCACTGCGCTTCTGGATAAAACTGTGAAATATTTAAACATGTACAATTTTGGTTTTGGAGACCCAGTTATCAAACAAAATCCCGTTTTCATATTATATGAAAACAGATGGGTGGAGCCTTTGAGCTTACAGATGTAAGTGCCAGTAATCATCTAGCTAAGCCCAGCCGGGCTTTGCAGTGTTTTGTCTGAAAATCGTTATTATTTTAATAAATAAAAATCGTCTTGTAACTACAGATTTACCGAGGATTTCTGTAAAATATAGATTAAAAAATGTATTTTTATTAAAAATATTATAGCACCTTAAAACAATTGTAACAAAATAGTAACCTTTGAAGATTAACGTATACAATATTATATACATTATTTGTCAGTTACCATAGCAACCTAACTATTCAAGTAATATTTGATGAAAAAGCACATGTATAAAAAAATATTTGACGATTTTTGCGACCACAAACATGCAGATGCTGGATTTATGTATATATAGATACGTTAGATAGTCGTTTATTAGCTACTTATTCATTCGTTCATTCAAATAAAAAAATATTTTCAATTAGTACTTTTAATTACTTTCTTAAGTGTAATTGATACCCTTAAAAAATTCTGCATGCACACCACAAAACTATTGTGGGTCTTTAAGCAAATAACATAAAATAATATCATATTCAATCAGGAAAGTCGTCTATATTCACGAATTTCATTGATCCTATCGCGATCCGGACTGGAATTAGAGCTCATAAATTCTGGGCATCTGAAATAAAAGAAGAATATAATATGACGTGATGGATCATGAAAACATTTCTTAAATGAAATAATTTAAATTAAGGTCAACGAGGATTGTATCCACAAGCTATCGTATCATGAACACTTCGCAGTGGTAAAGTACTTACTTGTAAATCTCCGTAGTGATGTGATTAATATCTGGACTCTTACATCTCGTGGTCCACAAAGACCAGTACTTGAAACCCTCCTTGTCGAAGATTTTTACAGCGCACACAGTGTCATCGCGGATGTCGTCATCAAGAAGTACTGTTAATGATGAAACGAACTGTTTTAATACCAATTTTATGGTTTTTATATCTGTTGAATAACGGACTTTCAGAGAATAACTTGCGTGCCCCTTTCTGCCTCTCTGTCTGTCTCTCTATTTTATTAGCAATCGGAAAAACCATAGTTATTCAATTGGGTACCTAAGGGTAATAAAGCGTAATTTTAATTTTGAGTAAGTATTTCGCCATATTTCCCTTAAATTCGAATAATAAAATTAAAACCGTCATATAGATTACATACTCGTTTCATTATGAATAACAAATGAATAATTAATATTTAGTCTGTATCTATTTATTTTGGCAAAAACATACTTAACCTAACTAACATCAATTACTGATCTAAAATAGAGTAAATGTTTGTGGTTTAGCTACGAGTTGGCATATTTTGCAAAGCGCTGATCTAATAACTTATATAATTTTGGAGTTAGTTGCTGTTTACTGTTATTTTAAGGATCGAGTTAACTATGTAATTTATATTCAGGAAACAGGTATGAAAATGTTTGTTGTAGAGCCCACCCGTAACATGCAACATGCATTTGTATCAATTATATAGTGGTTTGAATGTAGTTACTTTAATTGCTATGTAAGAGGGAACATAGTGATATATTTTTAAAATAAAACAAATTTATAAATACTCACCATTCATTGAATTAATATGATTAAAATTAATAATTTATACGAACCGTCTGGCTATTATTGATTTGATTGATTGATTGATGATTGATTGACCTTACGAAAATATTACGTAAACAATAATAATAAATATTTTTTTCATGCAATGACATTATGTAATTTGTAATTACTACAGCGCCATATATTTGTTCTTGGTATTATTATGAACTACAGTCTTGACAAAACAAATATATTTTCTTAATGTATAATCTGTAGGGATAGTCAACAAACGGACTCGCAGTTATATTTATGTGCTACATGACTTACACGATTCTGCAAAATATTCAAATATAGCGTGTAGTACTTTTTATAATACGATGGCTGACAACCCTGTAGTTAGTTCCCCGTTTGACCGCTACAGTAAAAGAGCGGTAGTGAGCGACTGGAACCCCGGGTAGTTCGTAAGGAGATAGTAATGTGGTTGTCTCGTCCCCGGAATCCAAATCCAAACACAGTACTATAACATCGATTATTTCAGTCCATAAAACAGAACCTTAAAATTGACTATAGCACCGTTGATGACTCTAGTACAACTATAAACCATCGTCTCGTTAAAACAAACATATTGTGTGTCTACCCGCCGTCGTTTTGCTTTACAAAATGTTCGTTTACAAACAGCATTCACAAAAAACCAATTACCAAAAGATGTTTTTTTAGTTCTATGGAATAAACATATATAATACAACAGCAGAAAAATAATCAAAACTTGTCACTCTCTTAACAGAAAATCCATACTAATTATATACGTGGAAACAGTTGCATGTCCTTAGATGTAAAATAATTTCTAGATGGTAACCGAAAGAAATAAAAATATTGCTTAGAATCATTAAATCAAACAAGATCAACCAAATAAATCAAGATACAGATCGACAGCAAAAATAAAAATATTTACAGTGAGTTCTACTAAGGCGTGAAGACCGTTTAGAAACGATTGGAAGATGTGACATTCTATTATAACAAATATCTATGACTGCTTTATTTTTTATTCCTAATATCTATATAACATAATCTAGTCACAAATTATAATATTGATGTACTTACTGTCAGAGGAGCCAGTAATATTAAAACTTAAATGCTTTCATTCATATGAATTCTTATTCATGGTAAGGTTAGATGTATAAAAATTAAAAGAATTCTGAATGTTAACCCTCATAAGTCATATAATGGGAATCACTTCAATGACTCCCGTTTGATAACACAATAGGCAGGCAAGAATTCAAAACTATGTCAAAACATTCTTAATAAAAACTTCACAAAAATTCTCCACCCAGGTATTACATACCTAACCATCAATCAGTAAATACTTACATTCACATGCTATATTACAATCACCTCCGGGTTTGCCCACCTTGCACCATCTGTTCGGAATCTAGAATCAAAAAGCGATCATCGGAGTACTACGGTGGATTTAAAATATTTATGACTTCTTATAACACGAGAGTTGGCGTTGCGTTAACGAAATATTTTACGCTGGAAAATCGTACCAGTAACGAGAATACTAAACGGAAATATTTCCTCGAATGTTTTTTGTGGCTGATGATAAAATAAAATGCAGTCAAATTATATCTTGAGTATTTATCACTGCAAAACAAGTTGTGAGATAGCTTTTCAAATCATTTCAACTATAAAATAAGGTGTTCTTAACCGTAACTATTAAGTACTCACAACTTGTGTATGCACGAGCTAAGTCACGACGAGACTAGTCATGAGCGGATCGGGTCGTAACATAGGTATGACAAACAAAACGCGCAAGTAATTGTTACAGATAAAATGTATAATATTCGCATTGATATAATTGCTCAAAACAATTTATATGTTACAAAATTAATAAAAAATACAACGCTAACTCCCAGGCTACAAAACATTTGCTCAAATACGAAAAGCTTTTATTAAATAGACCATCCAACCATTGTTTTTGTAAAATAAATACAATCGCTTTGGAATGTTCTGGAAGTAATAAACAAACGGTTATCAGGTGCATCAATTTCACAACCAAAATATTGACAAACGGCTTCACGTTCGGCAGTCATTAACCAGGTGAGTAATATATGCTCAACGGGTGTTTTCTTAGGATTATGGTTGTTGGTATCTGTATTACTATTAATCGATATTAATATTATATAGACAGCGAGAATTGTGAGCTTCGTGTATATGTGGATGGTAATGTCCGGAATCACGGCACATATTTGAAAAAAGTTTTAACCGTTTGAAAGACACGTCATTGCGGATAGACATAGGCTATCTATCAAGTTTATACGTTAATTAATTAACTGTCGATTCCGAATGATGTCAAGACCGTCCGCTAGTCTATATATAAGGCAAGACAAAGCATAGACAAAACATTTGAAAAGTCTTTATTTGTTATCTATTTACATGCTTTAATCTTAATGATATCAATAAAAAAAAAGTGGAATCAAAACGTTATTTAATGGTTGGTGGGGTTTCGACTACTAGGGGAACTCATATTAAAAAAGTCAAGTTAATTTAATAGTTTGAGATAGTAATTGAAAAAATCTGCAAGGCGTCCGAAGTTCTCATTCCACACAAGCCTCTATGGCTGAACGATATTTATGAAACTATCATACCACTAAACTAACTGTTTAAAATCCTTAAAAATGCCGTAGCTTCTCAAGAATTTAGTTAAAAACGAACACATATCGAATGACTGACCGCCTCCGAAGTTGTTTAACATATATTAATTATATATAACTAGCTGGTGCCCGGTGCGCTTCGCTTCACCTAAATAAATATACCATTTTTAATACATAAAAAAATGTTTATCGTTTTATTATTCTAAAGCACTTGAGTAAATAATATTTTTAGTTTAGCCATCTTGAACAAATCAAATAAACCGACAAAAAAGCCGAGAAGGCTTACCAACGCGGGAACAATGTGTTTAGTGTTAGTGTTTTTTTTTAATTTATTTTTGTAGTGCCACCAACGCCACCTATCCGGCACTAACGTAACTATGTTCGTCGGAGTGATAATGTCACCATTTATATGTATGCAAAGTTTCATATCAATTGGGCTAATACATTCTCTCCTATATATACATATCCTATATATCATATATATCATATATCCTATATATTTATTATATTATATTTATATATATTATATTTATTTATTAATTGCTAAAAAGATACAAATACGTACCTACCTGGTACAGTCCGTAGAATTTCCGTCCACCAGATTTCTCCGTGAATGCACTGGTATCTCTATTACTCACTTTCTCAATTAAGCATACCCCTGAAATAAAAAGTGTATAGTGTTTAATTAACAAAAGTACACATGGAGTACCAAGGAGGGTCAGAGGGGAAGCAAATTGAGGAAATAGCGTCTCTATCATCCTTGACTCTAATGCAACCTTTCCAGCTCGCAGTGTACCCTGCGGAACATCGAAGGAGGCAACGATGTGCCGGGTCTCTCGTTGGCATGGTTTTCCGTGGCAGCGTTCGGCCGGTTTCCTTCTTCTTCGTTCCTTTTTTCTTGGGTCGACAAGGCGTCAGTGATTCCTTTGTCGGTAATCACATTACGCATATCTATGCGCATCATCGGTGACCATTTCACATTGGGTAGCCAGTCTGTTCGTTTCATATATAATAATTAGAACGTTGTTGGTTCTTTTGTCTACAAAAATCGATGACTACAGCAGGTGACAATTAATTTGATTTATCCATCTATATGTATATATCGCAATTAATGATTATTTCCCTTAATAATTCATCAACATATAATCGTTCGAAAAATCCATTGCTAGAAGCAGATCTACACTAAGTAATGCTTCTCCTACTCCGAACACCGTAAAACCAAACCTTCCCCTATTTTGTTAAATACCATGGAAACATAAATCAAAATATACAGTGGATTTCGGATATAACGACATTGAAGGACATAATTTCGTCGTTACATCCGGAAATCGGAACAGGCATAGGCATATGAAAACTGTACGCTCAAAGTTTAAGGGACTTAGATTGAACAGGTCCCTACCTGTTGTGCGTTAGTCGTTGTTAGTAACCCTTTACTGCCGGTAAGAGTACGGGCTAGTCGTTGTTTGAAGGTTTTGCAATGTTTGTTAAACGGGTTAAAAAAATTTACAGTTTTCTATCCATTATGAATTCAATGAATGATATTCGGTAGCCTTTGAGTTAATAACCGACAGGAGAGCAAAGTACTCTCTTGATATTATGTAGGTACCTATATATTTTGTATGTTTTTGCAGTAAAAATAATTGACATACTTTTAAACTTATGACTAAGTGTATAAATTCCAAACTAAATATGTAAATAAAATAAAGTATCGCTAACAGCCAAACCGCCGATATGAAAAACGCCAACTCGTGTACCCACTCAATCTAAGGTAGCATTCGGGTCACGCACGCAAAAAGTTGGGATCGCCCAATCAACAGATTTTGTTCCCACAATGCCGCACAAGAGGAAAATTGCTATTGTTGGTTTTTTCTATATTAAAACCACCGCACATTGGTAACTTGTGGATTTATAGATCGAATTTTGCTTTGACGAGGGGAAACGAAACCCTCGCAATATGACACGTATTTCGTAGTCGAGGGCTTACACTAAGCTGCTCCAGTGGATGGGCAGAGGGTTAAGCCACTAACACATGTATTGGAAGTTCTTTTGGCGCCCGATCTATAGCCATCGGCACACGAGCTTGACACAAGTTGTAATTGGTTGATCGAGATAATTCGTTTTGGATGCGATAGGGAGTTGAACTTCGGACGATATAGACTTTGTACAGTCTGTCGAGCAATTAATCGAACTTTGGAGTTTCTTGTCTTTGCCAAATCCGATATTTATACAGGTAAATTGTTTTCGAAACACGTAACACAACTTAAAAAGTATCTTGAAAGTTTCAAATAAGAACTTGTGTTAATTAATAGGGGTC
>DWPT01003580.1:0-14264 GCA_018251895.1 Agathymus mariae mariae | reverse complement strand
ATTAATAGTATTTTTTTATTATTGATTCCGGAAACTTTTAGTGCGCCCCACGTATTTAATGCGCAATGCCTGTATTTAATCGGTGTAATTAGTTCGTGTTTCTGTTTAATAGGAGTATCTTTACATTAAAGTTAATCGGACTGACCGCAGTCGGGTTCCCATCGTACCACTGATCTATTTTATCATTCTTTTAACGTTGCGCGGTTTGATCGTTTATAAAGTATGCAATAGTAGAGATGTTTCAACCTTTATTTCCAGCAATGGTTTTCATGTATCATTTTTAATAACAATGTTCGATTCAATTTATTTAAAGTTGTTTTTGATACGTGTAACGAAATCTAAAAAAATTGAACATTCACTAAAATACAAGACTATATTATTCAAATTCAAACTACATTTTGTACTTAATTATTACTCCTACTAACGTTACCTAAAAGTAATTTTTCTTTCATAATTTTATACATAAATAGTTTTAACAGTTATATTTTTAAACGTTTTTATTTAAATACACGAAGTCATTTCGACCACGGATAATAATAACATACTTTAAACTTGTATTCCTGAAGTTTTAAATATAATTTTATTACTATAATTACAAAGTGTCAAAGTATGGCGTTTTAGATTGTTAATTAAATTTTAAATGACATTAAAATATAGTAAGTAAAAATTATTGCACCTTTTCTGTATAAATGAAATCTTAAATTTCATAAAAAAAAGCAACTGATAATTTCAGCTAACAGAACTTAATTTGACAATCGTAAAATTTGGTGTTCCTTAGCGTTTGTTAAAATTGTGAACAAAGTGTGTCCAAAATCGTAGACAATGTCTCCAAACGATAACTAGAGGCGTCAATATTCTACGTGAGGTTTCAGCCTCAGAGACGTGTGCCTAAACTTAGAAATGCAGTATATTATTTGTGTGTCTACATAATAAAATGTTGCAAAGTCTTTTTATAGCCCATCAGTTTAGTATAAAAGATTAGGTTTGAAAAGCGTCACTAGCAAAATTGTACTTTACTCTGTGTTATATATACGCTGTTTTGATATAAAATAGTTATTTGTTTTCTTCAAATTACTAATTATATAAATTGTGTAAATAACTGTTTATTTTATTGTAACAGCAGATACACTATTTAAAAGATATCTTTGTATAAATGATATTTAATAAAATACTTGAAGATATACTTGATAAGTTTACTAATTTAGTTTATCTAAAGACCATTGGCCGTCGACACACATATAAAACGGCTCACCGTCTTATATCGGTAACAAGGCTCATCTGTTTGCCCAATGAATAGCGATCAAATCAATGAATTATATGCGACTTACTCAAGCACAATACATATAAGTAGAACCATGAAGAGAGAGAGAACCATTTGAGAAGACATTTTTTTGAAGACCAAACTACTCGCACTTTACTAATATTGTAAAGAGAAATCAATATATACAAAGTAAGACTATAACGGGATGGCATTTGAACATGGAATTTTTGTCCGTCCTTTTATCTAAACATGTATTACACTATAACAATTGAACAGATTTGTATGATTCTTGATATATTAATAACTTATAATCTGGCATATTTTTAATCCCACAAAATGAATGTTTCCATTGGATAGGAAATTAAATTTAGTATGGACATTCTATTAAGAGGGTAGTAAATAAAATTTAGACTGCATGACACAACTAGAAAGACAATGGGTCTTTCACATCACATCACGGGTGCTATTTTAAATGTAATAGGTTTTCTAATATAAATCTCTAGGCTAAATAATTAAATAAACAGCTTACATAAATGCCTAGATACGCCTGGAAAATATGTTAAGCTTTGTTTATCGCCGAATAATAATAATTTATTCGACATATTCGGAACTCACACCCGATAGAAAATATCTTAATTTGAAGTAAGTGTGCATATATTTTATTATAATTAATCTATCAAAACCCGTTGCCTTTGTTTACCAGATGAACGAGTGGGAGATAGACTTCACAAATCTGTGAAAACATTAAGAAAATACAGATTTCCTTGCGATCAGTCAAGAAACAAATTATTTATGCATTTAATCATAATATTAATAGGTGAAAGTATTATTTAGAAACAATACATTAAGGTTATTCGATTAATTTTTACATTTGAAAGGCCATTGTAGAATAAATAATGTAAGAAAAATAACGTTTTTCCTATAATAAAAGGATTTTTTTGAAACAGTCCATTTAGTTACGCCAACCGGGCCAAAATAGTCGGGACCGTCGAACGAAAAGAAGCAAAAAGTCTAAATACAAGTCACACTCTTTGGCGTTTGTACGGCGCCACGCGGTGACCCAAATGGGTCAATTGAAACACGAGAGCAAATGTCGACACGCTAAAATTTCGCCGATACGTATGCCTACCTATTTTATACTGCGTTGAAAATGTCACTGCTGGCCGGTAAATTAATTCTTGGCCCTTGAAATTTTATGATATACTTTAGACATTACATAAATACTGTGTGTTACATTTTGTGAATTTGTAAGAAGACTATTGTAAAGAAAAAAATTGTAAACAAGGTGTAAAGAATTAAAACTAGAATAGATAAGCAACACAAAGTTAGTGGGAATTTTTCAGGTTTATTAATAATTATATAAATAGTAATAGAAAATGTGTTTACAATCAATTTTATTATTGAGAAATTTTCGTTCATAAATTAAAATATCTCTAAATTATGAATTTAAAATAACAAAACTTATTTGTGTCCTTCGTAATGTTACATAACCTTTTTCATTTTCACTCACATTTTAAAGTTTACCCCCAACAACTGTAACACTATGTGCAGTAGGTATATGTAGACATTTTAAATATCTATAGTAGATTTGAAAAAAGTATATTATTCATAAGGATACCATGTTTTCATCGGATATATTTAAGTTATTCTCAGTCAATTACCTAGTATTCATGGAATTTAATACACAAAAAGATTATTATTATTTAATACAGACTCAAAATACTCTTAACTTTCCAAATAACTTCTAAATCTGCAACTTGCTTTGCGTCAGTGACTCACTAAAAGTACGTTCCTTTGAAAATCACATCGTTAGAACGTCCAAACTGGTTTACATTTCGTGTATACAATTTGCTTGAGAGCCATGGCTTTAGAATCTTGTGTGAATAGTCAGGACGATCGTCCGGATGGTAAATGGACTGGGTTTATACGGTGCGAACGATCTTATTCTCACTGACATCTGTAAACGTAGATATAGTCAAATATCGATCACAGTATAAAGTGTCGCGCATCTGGAGACGATGCACACTGAATTAAAAATGATATAAACCAATGTATTCTCGGCGTGTCTAGGTTTGAGACTACTAGGAAAAACGGGAGAAATTCTTTCTATCAGTCTACTTTGAAGGTATCTTTATTAAGCACTGCAATACATTAGTGAGAACCAGAAGAAAATCGGTTAAGCCGTTTCGGAGATTAGCGCGAACAAACGCTACACATAAACAGACAAAAAAATATAACAACTATTGTTTGGAATTCTATTGTATTAATAAATGTGACTAATAATATTTTTGTCATATATCGTTCGTGTACAGAAAGCGATCAGTTACAATTTTAATATAAGTATAGATATGAATTGCCGCCGCTACGGTACATATTATGGCTGATTATTTTTATTGTATTCATAATTGACAAGACGAACTTTGTATCAAATAAGATTTTGGCAAGATCCACCAGAAAAGGCGGAAATTGGAATTGTATTTTGGCATGAAAATCTCAGTAAGATATATTAAGTTCACTTTGACAGTTCTGTTCAATAAAAGATTCGGTTGGGTAAATGCATTCACGACGACGTAGGCTCGTGGAAGTGTGATATACATATGGTAATTAAATGCAAAGAGCACTACTCATTTTCTTCGTAACTAAATTACCCTAAATTACTAAATTACCATTCGATAGTGGGCCGCTAGTTAACAATAAATGTGATATAAACAACAAAAGTTTTGAAACATGACATACAATATCGATGTAGGTAAGTTTGGATCTGAATTAAACCTTACTCGGTAACATTCTTCATTACGACCAGCATAAATGTTTCATGACGGGTACTGAAACATAATCGTGATTCTACTCTCAACATCAAACGTTAGAGCGACAAATATGCAAGGTTTGTATAGCGCGAGTGATCAAACTCTCAATGCCAATTGAAAACATAAATTTGAGAATTACCTACTGTACAATGACATTTATTTTTAAGGTGAATGTAACGTCCTGGTAATAAGCAACCCAGTATATAACTATATTTTATGTCTCCTTGTATTTTTGTTTTCATAAATATTTTTTAAGGATTTTCTAAATTATATTTACTAGGGGTATAAAATCCAACAAGTACATTTATTAGTAACAGATCAGTAGCAGAATATATAGGTAACAATAGCAGTTCATGGCGCTTCAAATTTCTCATTCCAGTGATTTCAATTAAAAAAAAAAAATGAAAAAAATAGATTCAATATTTAAGATAGCGGTAAGTTTAGAGAACAGTCTTAATACTTATTTGTACTTTTTTCTATCAAATATGATTTCATTTAAATAAACAATTTATAAAACTGTGGTTATTGGACATCAAATAATTGCTCAATATGTAAATGTTACACCGAGACCATACAGGCTCTAAATTTTATGATCATACAGGTTTGACGCTAAAAATTCGATCACATACACAAGTTTTGAGCCAATATTTTAGTGCAAGCATTCCCGTTAGGCCTCTCGTTTAGAAGCGGAAAGCAGAATGAATTATGTCCTATTGTACTTCCAGTGAAAACCGATGGACTTCGATAAATCATTCCATAGTTTCCGAGGTCACACTGAAAAAATAAAAACCTTTTTTAGCACTCATGTAAAGATATTTCCGATATACCAATGATGATAGTTTTTGTCTGAGTAACTGAAAATTAAATAGTATAGTACTTGAAATTCTAAATTTAACTTATTATCGTGGACGAACTGTTCCAAAGAGTGTTATTTTAAAATATTTGTGCTGTGCGTCAATGTTATTGACTGAATTCATTCATTGTCTTCGTGATTTTTCGTGTTATTTATGTTACGGCTCTCGTAGTGTCATGGCTTTGGGTGTAGAGACAAATACGTAGATTGCAAATTCAAATTATAATTTATGATCTACGTAGGTTTCTATAAAAAAATATCAAAACAAATTAAGCCATTACTCCAATAATGCGCCAAGAAACAATATCGTAGAGAAACTGAAAGTTATGTCTACTGGAAGTAAACATGAAAACTTTTAACAACAATCTCGACGTATAAGTGATGTTTTGAGTTAGTTAATCCATATTGGACAATAACGAGATCTTAATTGAGCGAAATCGTAACGACAAATGTAAATTTGTGTAACTAAAATAATTTACTACATTTCAAATCCATTGCTTATTTCGCTAGATGTTATTGATATTATTATTTTAAGAGCATTTAGTGAAATACAAATCCAGCTTTAAGTATATAAACCCGTTGGATCGTTCTAAGATCCATTGGAATCGGTTGATTTAGTCGAAAGATATCGTACTATAAAAGTTAATTACGTCACACACACATTCATATTTCCATGTATAACTTAATTTGTACAAGCCCACCAGGTCGGATGTGCAAAAATGCAAAAATTAATGAATAATCAAAATTTGAAGTCCTTGTTTTTACAGGAAATGAAAAACATTCCCGTTTAATAAACTAGCTAGAAACTACACTATCCAGGTAATTAAAAAAATGTAACTCGAAGGTATCTATAGATTTTGATATTATAGCAGACTACCTTCGCTTCTCATCAGTAACTACGTATTACGCTTAGTAACAGCGTTTGCATCGTTTTGGCACTGCTTTTTTCTCGTTTTATGAGTTAGAAATAAATTTATGATTTTGCTATATATGAACGGAGTGCAATGAAAACAACGTTGAATATTAAGTGATGCTTCTTGCAACACATTATTGAAAACGTGACGAAATCGGTTAAGCCGATTTTAAGATTGACGCGATCAAACGCACAGACAAACAGACAGAAAAACCCAACAACTATTGTTTTAAGTTTTTGTGTAAATCGTTGTTAATAAATGTCCCTAATAATAGTTTTTCTCATATATCCTACATGTACAAAAAGCTATCGGTTAGAATTTTATTATGTATTTATAGGTTGAATACTAGAAATTGATACAATTATTTTCTTAGTATATAGAGATGACGTATTTCGTTGGGGCTTTTATCTTACCCTATAGACTTTATTAATAACACGTTTAGAATAAATTAGGCTAATAAACTAAGACATTTGGAGATAACCCATTTCATCTGATTGTTCTGATTGTTCCATAAAAGAATCCGTAGATATAGGATTATAATACATAGGTTACTATAATTCTCTTAACTTGACTTAATTTATAGGAGCGCCTTTCCATTGGCAAAACGTTTTTGGATAAATGCCAGTGATACAGCTTAATACAGTTTTAAAATATGAGCACTGTTTCATAATTTCCGAAAATATTAACTAAGTCTGGGCGCTAATTTATTAAAAGAAAAATATTAAATTAAAGAAGTCCCGTGAATTTTAATTGAAGTGATTATGAAATAATTTTTACATGTATTTGTTGCAATTAATACTTTTATAATAAATGCGTATGATGCAAAATTGTTTCGAGAAAGAATTATTAGGTGTACAGATAACAACCAAATGAGTCGTCTTTCAGAGGTTTTGTGGTTGAGCCCTCTATTACGAAGGTGGTCAAAGGGTCTGCAGAAAACAATAGCGGCCATAGAAAAAATCTAGGTATCGATACGAAATATATCGGGCACATCAGTCGTCTTTTGCCCTTATTTCTAAAGCAAAAGCCTTTATAGCTCTATCGATTTCCGGCTATTAAAGGCGTAGAAAATTTTGGACGGCCCGGAACTTTCATCTTAGTACTGGCTTACTGCTTGCAACCAAAGAAAATACTGACAGTTTAGTTAAAAAATATGTTAATTACTCGTATTCAATGATTAATATTATAAATATCTTAAATTAGATCACGGTCTATTTAGCAGTTTTGCTGTGATGGAGGCATAGATATGACCGATTATGTTATTTTGTATATATTCAGTTATCATTTGTTTGTTTTCTTATTAATTATTATTATTGAGTGTTGTATTAAACCTTATAAATTGTGAAATGTTATTTTAGAGAGAAGAATAACCAATATTATATTAAAAAAAACATACCTGCGGACTAGCTTTCATTGTGTTGCAGGCGGTGCAGATAAAAAATGAGGTATCAGAAATAACAACAACAATTTATCTATCAATAATGTTTGCAAAGTGGCTAGGAGTTAAAACCGAGATTCTCCGTTAGCTACGTAAGCACTAACCTACCTGCCTAAAGATCCATCTCGCAATAATATAACATACATTATCCAATTATATTCTCGCATACCTTTGAGGATAAATTTTGTTTATGGAATTGTAGTGAACATACGACTCGGTTCCAGTGAGTGTAGTTATAAAGTAAGCATAACCATGCTTAAAACTTTCCCAGGACAGCATGTGGATGACCACTTGAGTCACAAATTTGTTTGTTCCAACTAGTTAAATGTTGAATGTTGAACAGAATAGAACTTCGTTTGACTCCGGTGTTCAAGAGAAAATGAAGTCCGCTTAAAGATCGATTTTATATTTTAATTCAAGTTTTGAACAAGCCTTCGTTATTATCACTCTTAGCCCGAAGTTAATTAATATAGACTTTTACAAATTTTAAACGACTGAATATCAAGCGTAATAATTAAAAAAGTTAGACGTAGAGTTTTAGACCCGAACATAAACAATCTATCACATTAACATGTGGCTCGGCAGACACGATCACTAACCAACTAGGTTACGGTATCGTCAACATACATATAGTTTTTATAAATGTGCCGGGTATAACATTTTGTATTACAGTCTAATATGCTTATAGCAAGGTGCTTTGTATTGTTGTATTCCTACATGGTGTAGAAGTTAAGATAGAAAATTGGATACATTTCAACGGACGTACAGAATAGAACTGGGCTACAGAAAATGGGGGAGGCTCTATGAGTGACTTCAGATGAAAAGGAAATTGGAATATCAATAAGTATGAATTATTTCAACTTATCAAAAAAGTTAAAGTCAGGTAAGAAGGCTTGACAGCCGCAAATCGTGGCTTGAGTATTTGCACCAATGGTTTAGAAACAGCTTCTAGATGTTTAGGGCGGCAGTTGCCAAAAATTCAACCTAACAAGCTAGACGAAAACACTTCTATAAAGTTTCTAGTCATCGATTATTATATCTGTTGAAAATCAAGTAGACAGGTCGATAATGGATAGTGGTAACCGTAACACCGAAAGCATCACCAACTTGTAGAACAGCACACAAGAAGGAAGCAGAAAATTGGGTTTAACTGGCTCTCTGATACTGAATATGAAAGATATTAAAAATAAGGTATAGAAAATAAAACCAATGACAGCCCGGCGGACGATGAAAGAAATATTATTTAGCAGATTATAGATTTATTGTAGTGATTAAGACCCAAGGAAACAACTAAACTTGGAATTTATTAAAGCACGTTTATTAATTTTTTTAGGAATATATCTCGATGTTATTAAAATTATCGATTGTTATAATAGAGTTACTTTCTCCTAAAAATTGGTAAAAATATATAACAACAATGCAATTTGGTTTATAATTATGAACGGATATAGCATTGTCATATATACTTACATATATTAGTATACAGTTTGGTTAATAATGAAATATGTTACAGTTTAAAATAAGCAAAAATAAAAAAAGGAACACGAAATACTCATATACTTTGAGGTCGTTCCGTTCTCGAAAAGGTCAGCCACTGGAGCCTCACTAGAGATCTATTTGCCACAACTAGTTAAATGTTGGTAAAAACTTTATTTCAGTCTCACAACTTTACCAGATGTTGGAGTCCTGTTATTGTTGTTCGAGTTGATTTTAGAGCAACTCTTTGTTGTTGCCAAGGTTTTTTTACTTTATTTTGGTAAACAAAATGTAGTTTTGTTATTACTGATTTTATTGTTTCACTTTATTTATATACGACTGATTCTCGAGTTGATTGTTTGTCAATTTGCCATTGGAGTACTATTTTAATTTTGTTTACATATAATGGTGTGTTTACATATAATGTTTTCTAGTTGATTTGATAAAATAAAGAGTATAATATTTTGAACGATTACTTTAATGAAATAGAACTGTTAATTTATCAGTATAATTTAAATGTATCATAACTTTATATGATTTATATATATTCACGCTATTCTATATTCAAATCGTAAACGTATATTATTGGACCTGTATTTGAAGCATGAACATGTTTGATTTACACAGACAATGTTGAAAATCTTCTTATAAAGAACTACGAACACATCTATAGTAGCGTCTTGTTTGTATTGAGAAAAAAAATTCTTAAAAGTATGTTATCATAATTAATACACTTAATGATTTCCTCGTGATCTTCTACTTTTATACTAAATCCGCATTAATTTAAAGATAATTGAAAAGTATTTGAACAACGAGTTTACAAAAACAAATATTTAAATCGACAAGGCGAGCAATAACCACTGAACAACGTTGTTCAGACCAAGAATTCTGGTTTGGGCGCTTACAGAGCTCAGCCGAAGTAAGGAAATTCTTCGACAACATTGTTTCTAAATTAAAACAATCTCATAATTGCACATTCTCCAACTTCTTTGATGCAGCGTATCCGTGGGAGAAGGGTGCGGGGATGAGGATGCCTTGGGGTAAGTTTAACCAAGTTAAACCGATTAAGTGTCATTTCCGCCGCTGAACTAGCAGTGTTCATTAAATATTTCGAGCGACTTAATTGTTGAGTTTGTCGTCCACTTATTTGGAAATGTGGACAATTCGATGAGACATCGCTGTAGCTGAGATTTGTTTATAAGTTAAGTTGGATTGTTTTGAAAATAGCATATACATAAGTGTACATAGGTTTATCCTAATTATTAGCTGATACAAAATGTTTAAGCATTAAGCTCGCTGTTAACGTAATATTGTCTTATTGCGCCAAATAAGGAAATTAACAACACACAAATAAAAGAAAGAACACAATTGGTATTTTAATTTATCATAATTTTTTAGTAAATTATTTTTTCATGATACTAAAATAGTATTTTTATGTTAATAGTTTTATGGTAATGAACCATCTGATGATAAATGGTTACCATTATCCATGGGACATAGATGGATGGTCCGGTAGGGCGTAATTAACGCGTTGTCAACCAAGACAACATTTATGAACAATTTAGTCGAAAATTGTTATTGGGACTGAAACTCGTAATGAACTCTTACGGCTGGAGTTGGTTTGTGGTAACAAGAGTAACATTAGGATAAATGTCCCGGTAGATAGGTATAAAGCCCAATTTGATTTAAAAAAGACATTTTAATGAAAGGGATTTTGTTTGCACGGCGTGGACTCGAGGATAGATAAACCTTACAATTTTTTTTACATGTTACAAGCCTTTACGTTGCTAACTTATTTATAATATAAACTGTGCTTAATGATAGTACGAATTGTGAAAGTAGTTTTAGTTATTTCAATTATGGAGTAATTGTCGTGCATTTTACGGACGTACGTACGTTTTTATAAGTATATCATGTAGGTATTGCAATACACTTAAATCCACTATTTAATGTAAATTATAAATAAAAAGTTGAGGAATTATTATATCCCAAACCTTATTCATTATTTTCATTTTATTTAATCAAATATGTGTTAGTATTTGTATTACAAAATAAGAATTAAATGTATATTTAATTATAAATAACCACCAAATTTCTAACATTAGATTCTTCCCATTCATGTCCACATAGTGTCCACAGTACGCCATTGATATAAATTAGACGACACCTTATCGCAGTCGGCAGTAACCTTGCCTGCCGATCGAGGCGTCCCGGATTCGGTTCCCGGCCGAGGCAGGCATTTATGTGACATATAAATGTCTGTTCTTGAGTCATGAGTGTTCGTGATGCCCAATTTGTGTATATCCATGCTACCTGTGCCACAGGGTTGTATGTGTGTATATGTATCCTACTGCAAGGTGTATCTGTGTAAGAAAATAAAAAATATATAAAAAAAGAGTATGTAAATATTTATAATTAATGAAACGAAATTCAAATTAAATTACAATTTGATGAGTATATTTAACAAGAAAAAATTGTAAGGTTTTATTAAATTTCTAATAAATATTTGCATAACGCTATATTAACTGTCTTCGTGAATCAAGTGCTTTAATTACAACTCCAGAGACAGCGTGTGTAAATAAATCTAAAAAAACCCTTTGAAATTATTTGAAATCTTAAATGAGAGCTCTAATAAAAATCATTGGTGCGCGAAACAAGCCGTTAAGTAATAAAACTTTGTTCCATCTGACCACCCACAAAACGAATGCCTCCTTTAGATAAATAAACACACGGAAACGGCAGCCACACTCGGGCGGGCGCAAAGTCCATTATAGTCAATTCGTCTAGACGTGCACGTGTTGAAACTGTTCTCACGGGTAAACGAATTACATGCGCTACGTAAACAAAAGAAACTCCAACACAAGTATAAACCGAATAACAATTGAAGGAACCAAATAAAAACGGCAAGTGTTAGCCGTTCCAGCTTAAGAGCAGGAATGTGACACGCGATGTTGATAAAAATCGTATCCGATAGTCCATGCTATGTCTCAGATCTGGTAAAGTATTTGTATTTAGCACGAGTGGCTTTACAACACCTAACTTAATAGTAACTTTACTCATGCTTGGTAATGGTTTTTAAATTTACTTGGCTGATTATCACCCTACAATTCAATCGTTAAAATTTTAATTATCCAATATAAGTAATTCATGAAAAGTAAAAACTATATGTTAAATGAAAAACCTAGGCAACAAAATCAATAAATATAATAAAATCAAATCACGAAAATGCTTTTGTTACCTACAAAACTCAATCACAATCAATCACACGACGTTGTCAGCCCTACGAACGAGCCAATTAAATTACCGGTGAGCCTATTAACACGACCTTGATGCGCAGTATCGCTACGCGTCGTTATTCCATCCTGTAATACTGAGAAGAAGTAATATAAAGGTGCGGTTACATTGGGGCGAACGCGGTGCACGAACTCTCGCCGCATTTTAGCTGTATTACCGAGTAAAACATTAATATAGTAAGTTAGTTTTCTTGAAGTTGAATCAAGTATGTTTAACAGTTACAAATAATATGATGGAATTCATGGGATCCATACATAGATTTTTCGCCAAAGTGACATCTATTAATCAGATGTATCGGTCGTATTTAAATATATACTTAGATCTATGGACCATGGACATTTGTACTGAGAGCCGAGACAAAATGTATTGATCGTAGATAGGCGTTGTATTTATTTTTTATTATTGTCTACATTTCATGATATTGACCTATCTATGACGTCTATATATTTAGACGACAGTGTTGAAGTTCGTATATGAAATTTCATATACTTCCACTCTGTCGTTTGTTTTGTGCATAATATACCCTCGCCTGTGTATATCTCGGTTCCTTTCCGCACACTCTTCCTACAAATCCTACGTCTTCATCAACAGCTTGTATAGAATGGGAAGTGTTTAGCTACCCGAGCGATGTACCTGAATAAGCCACATGTATTGAAATGAACTCAGTGATCATAGATTCACTGAGTTATGCGTGCGGTAATCTGAATACAATGGACGTTTTCGTGTATACATACATATAAAGCGGAGCTCACATCACCGTTATGTCAACCAAAGTCAACGTGTGTCGCGCATACGAGCACAGTAATGACACTACGCCCTAAAAATATTTAATGATTACTGAGTAAATTATAATTAAGATGATTGCATGATCAAAAGGTTATATTTTAAGTCAGCAAAAGGATTTTATATTCGCAAACATTTGATTATGAACTGTTTTATTCTTTATAATGTAAATTTCGTTAATTAAAATAGACTAGTTTTTGCCCAGTAGTTGAAATTCGACCCCTATTCATGATTATTTCTATTAACGTTATTAAGGGTCTTTTGTCAAAAATGCCTGTATTGTATGCATTCTTTTAAATTTTGTTCTATTATAACAGCTCCGAGCGTGTACAAATAATATGCATATAAAAATACAAAAATGCATGCATTTAAAAAATCGAATGACACTAGTCATTAATTTTAATTGGCAAAGTGAATTGAATTATTATTGCCTTGTTATTGTTGGTGACTTAAATAATCTTTATAAAATTCCTCTTCAATCCTCATTAATTTCATAGCGTGGGGATTTTCTTTTAAAAATCATCCACTTCAAATTCACTCCGCTAATTTTTTTAAAGTAATCAATGAACGTTTCGTTAAAATTAATCTAATATATTTACAATTTTTTGTGGATAACACTAAAGCATCAGTAGATACCAAAATAATATAAAAAAAAATCAAACAAAGGTGGAAAAGGTATGCGTTTTTTTTGCTTTTACCTATTTCAATATATCTATCTAAAGAACTTTTACAGGTCGCTGCAGGATTCAAGCCTCCGCTCTAAGATGCTCTCTACCGTTTTCTTCAGGTCACTGGTCCACCTGGTTGGGATGCGACCTATGCTCCTTTTATGTGCTTTGTCTATGGTATCACTTCGGCTAATTCTAAAGACATGTCGGTAACATTAGTTCATTTGTAAATTTCATGTTACGAATTTGTCTCGTAGGATATACCTTACAAAACTAAGTAACTAAATCGTTTTAAAAGTCGCATTTCTTGAAAAACACATACAATACGGCCTTTATTAAAGATATTAACATAAAAAAATATCAAAATGATCTTTCAAATTCAAAATCGTAAAGTATCCAGCAACAGATTGACGCTAATGATATGGTTGTTCAGTTCACATCAACAGTGCTACGGTTGTTTGATTCACACACATCCATTAAAATCGTTCGCATCAAAGACAATCTAACATCCATGGATCACATATTTATAATATTAAATTAACGATGCCAACAAGAAACAAAGCACATAATTGGGCTCGGAAAAAAAATCGAATAGAATGACTGAATGACAGATTGATGATATAAGCTGCAAAAAAATCATTGAAAAGAACACTCTATTCGAAAATATTACCTTTTTTTCAATTACTACGTTACTTCGACTATGTCTATGTAATGTGTTGCCATATTAGCCAGCTTATTAGGTACATTTAAATAAAGAAATACAGGATGTC
>DWPT01003579.1:0-14266 GCA_018251895.1 Agathymus mariae mariae | reverse complement strand
AGTCTATCCGGTACCATTAAGTACATTTACACTAACAATTAATTTAATTTCAGTATTAAAGTAAATCTCTGTTTTTTCAAATGGAAAATATTAGTTTATATTTTTTTCCATGGATGGGGCGAAAGATGTAACTTTAAAACGCATTTTACTTCGAATTAACATACCATTTGAAAAGAGCTTATCTCTATATAGAAATACACAAACAATTGTACGGGAACAAAATATTGCGAAGATCGCAACAGTACTTCAGCGCGGAAAACTCTAACTCAAACATCACACTCACAAAACGGTCAATAACCACAGTCTTTAGACAGTTCAACATAACCAAGAGCAGTTGGTGACTATGCAGTTCACTTGGGGTCAACTGGCCAACATCCCGCGGACATCGGCATCGAACCTTACATGCGGTACTGTTGCACGGGTCTCCCCGGGAGAGTTTAAAAAAAAAGACTTTTAATTAAAGACACTGTTTAATGAAATTAGAAATTGACCCAGTTACAAAGATCTTCAGTTCGAAGAATGTGTGGCCCTGCTGACGGATTGGAGAGAACCGACTCTTACCGAGCCCGACCTCGACCTGACTAGCTAAGGTGCAGCCGTGCTGACTCAGCATCTGCTTTGCAGTTTTATATACACTAAGCATATGTAACAGTACCATGTTACATCGGTCACAGGCTGTCGCTGCACTGGACAGCAGGACTGAGATCGTTAAACTCCATTACGTCCCACTGCTGGGCTCGAACCTCCTGTCGCTGTATCAAGGGTAAGTAATAGGTCCGACATGCTGGCCAATTGAGCTTAAGCAGACTTCACACGCCTTTCAGATATACAGGGTTTTGAACTTCCAGGTATGTAGGGATTTTACGATGTATTCCTTCACCGCAATGTGGTATAGCTAATTTCCCAGACGTACATAAATTAAAGAGAATCGAGGTATTATGATATCCTAATCAAGGCGGAGGCTACACGAATGTTTCTGCCTGTAAGAGGTCATTACCTATGTACCACCCAGTTAAATGTGCGTAGTGGTAGAATTTTTTTTTTCTCTTCAACTACCACCTACCTCCTACTATACGACCTTGAAATATTTCTAAGTGTTACGATCATAATGTCAGACAGTTAGTAATAGGTAGACTTTTGTTCACATAAAACAAGTCCATGCTCGACAACAATCCCACCCGATGGTAAGTGGTCATGAAGTCCAAGACGTTGAACGCACTAACTGACAAAAGGCTCTTCACTCACCTCTCGGACACCCCCACGCATCGGCGACGCCTTTGATTCCGTGGACCTGCACAGGTGCACATGTTGTAAACACGTACTACCAGATGACCTGTCAATAATCGACCGGCGGTCCCCGACCTGTTTAGCGAAGGTCGATCAGCAAAACAAGCGCTAAACGTCGACAATAGCTCACGCTCCGTACAAACGCTTCGCCGGCGATCGCTTGAACTTTTAATTCAGCCAACTTGTCACATGTTGACATTGCATACCGTAGTTCGAGATTAAGTCGAGTAAAATTCACCCGCGGTCCTACAACCCGCCAGTGTGCGAACGAGCGTCGCGGTGTGCGGACGTGTTGAGTGATCAGTGGAATATTAGTGAATTTTGCAACAAACATACATTTCTTTTTCGATTTTATATTTTTTTACGTAAGTACTTTTGGCATATCCTACAGAATATCATTGACGGATGCTGATTTACAAAAAAAAAGTATCGACTTGATAATCGATTTTTTATAAATAAAAAAAAAACCCGATTTTAAATAAATAAAACCAAATGTCGTAAACAGCAAAAATAAAACACTGCTTTTATTAAAAAATATTGGATTACTAATTAAAAAAATTCAATTAAAAGTTACGAACAATGAATTTTAATTAACTTAGAATATACGAAAATGAAAACATACTCCATTCTACCCCATTGCCATTGACGCTGCGATTGAAATTGGAAAAAAGTCCTTTAAACGCCGGTAGTTTAAAAGAAATTGACGCTGAGATTGAAAGCAATTAAGAAAAAATCCTTACACCGCCGACATTTTAAAACAAAACCTAATCTTTTAGGTTAGGTTAGGTTAGGTCCATTTATTTAAAGAAAGCTGGTCCACGATCGTAATATGCGGAAGGAATTTCAAGAGTCCCATGTCGCATAACAACCTGCTTAGCCTTATCATGAATCCTTTTACACGGCAATTATCATGTCATGGCATTTGTCGTGTAATAATACAAAGTTATTACGTACCACAGACCCACCCCGACTTCGTTCAAGTTGGAACAAGTGTGGATGTATGTATGTGTGTATGATATATAGCCGTGTCCATCCGGAAAACATTGCTTACAAATGATAACGGTTTTTTTTTAAATCGATGCCGCGGTTAAGGGTTTAACCTTCCATATACACAAAATCCGCACTATCTTTATCATATTAATATAGAATATATATATTAATTGTTCAATAACACATTAGTAACAATATAAAATATTTTAACAATGAAAACCGTCTTAGATTTCCGATCAAAATTACAGATAAAATTCGAGACCATTCGCTAAAGGTAAAAAAATGTCATTTCCTAGTTTTCATATTTGGGGGTGGCACTTTTTCTTCAAATTTGAATGGGACCAAACGTAAGGTAAGTCCTCTCACATAAAAAAAGAACACTTCAAATCGGTTAATAAATGACGGAGTTCTGAGGTAACATACATACGAAAATATACAAAAGAATTGAGAACTTCCTCCCTTTCTGAAGTCATAAAATTTTAAATAATCGAAAATTGAAATTTTGAAAATTTTTCAAAGAACGCAACGGAACTTAAATATTTTTTTTTTTTCAATCGCCCAACTTGTTTCTAGCGGCCTCAAGTTCTACAGCCTGAGCGATCGAATCGCACTCTCGCTAATCTCTCGCCCGGCCGACATGTAACCGGTTGTCGCGACGGGCCGTCTCTCGCGCGACTCGCCCCGGCACAGACTGTTAAGATTCTTAACAGTGTACCCCGCGTCAGTCGGTCCGCGAATCGTTGGCAGGTGCGCGCGCGTTTCATACACAACACGATCTACTCTGCGACCGTTCGGAATTTGTGATCTGTGAAATTTTGAAACAGTGTTCTTTGTTCTTTTTTTTTTTTCAGTTAACGAAAAATGTAAGTGATGATTTTTCTTGTTTGGCCCCGTACAACGTAAACATTTCGGTGAAGTGCGTGATCGTGTCGGTATTTTAGAGTCCTTCTAAGCTCCCAAAGTTTAAATGCGTTTGTCTGTTTGGTGAATGCAAATGTCATTTATTTATAACTAAATTGTACAACGTTTATGAACGGTAAAAAATATATTACGTTGTTCCGTATGTAAACACGGCGAATGTTATTCTAATGAACGCTTAATGGAAAATAAAGTTAATAAGGTGCGTAAAAAAATAATTAAAAAAAATATATGTTATTCATCGAACGAAACTTTTATAGTTGCGAAGATATTTTTAAACATACGTCCAACCGCGCGTGTGTCCCCATATTATCCCACTTGCTGGGCTCGTTCTACCACGATGAAAGGGGTTAGTTAAGACCAGAGCGCACCGCGCCGGCCAATTGCCCCGATCGGCAGACTCAACGCACCTTTCAGAACATTACGGAGAACCCTCAGATATGCAGGTTTCCTCACGATGTTCTCCTTCACCTACGCAAGCGATAACTAATTTGTAATGTGCAGAGGTGTTTGCGGGATTCGAACCCGTGTCTCCTGAAAATTAAGAGTGTTAAAAAAAAACCGCAAACATCGAAACTGGAACGCATCGGAACCTTAACGGGGAGCTCTGAAATCATATAACGAATCAATCGAGATTTATGAAGTCAGTAAATTTACTGAATGACTGACTAAATTCAAAGTTTGTTTTTTTTTTCAATTACTTTTTATCTTTTCTACCGAATAATACCAACATTTTATCAACACCAAAAGAGTAAAAATCACATCGAACCATTCGATCTTGATACATCGCTGTTAGAAAACAATACTGTACTGTTTTTAACACAAAGCGAGAAATTTTAAAGCCTGTAGAATGTATCTGTGATGTCGCGTTTTTTTAATGGCCTTAAAACTCAAAACCGGTGATCGCTTTAACTTTCCAATATCGCTAATGTTCAAAGTGAATCGCAGTGGAACCGCCACTCCAGATACACTGCGCCTTTTTATTGTCAACGGCCTGGTGAAGGCGAAGAGGTGCCACTTGATGGCAAGTGGCAGCCAGATCACCGACGGGTTGCCGATCACAAATCATGTGGTGTGCATCCACCTAGTTGCCTAATTAAAATCGCAGTTTGAACAAGTCGAAGCATACCACAACGTAATATTTTTATTTCACTGCTCGTTCCATGGTTCCCGTTAAGCTTAAAATATTTCACCTCTCTATACATGTACGACAACTAGTAATCAATTCGAATTTATAGATTTCGATTTATTTTACTTTGGGAATTTTAATGTATATAAAAAAGTATCGGGAAATTTTAGACAGGCTTTGTTATCGGTACAGACGCCCGAACATATGTATTTATTTGGAACTCATTCGTCTCACTGTTTGTGACGGTACCAATCTGGAGCCTTCAATGCCTTCAAAATCAAGTTGAAGATTAGCTGGTTGACATTGAAATTTAAATTATGGATCGACATTTATGATCAATTGTAATTCGGGAATGGATTTATTGCTGTGGAATAAGACAAATACAAAATCATTTAATCGTGTTGGTATTCTGTAAATACACTTATGAACGTAATTTTTTGCATCTACATTCGTTTAGAAAATGTGCTTTAACATTGAGGAGATGAAATGGCGAAAAGAACTCCTCAGCACATCTTTTAACCAACATGGTAATAACAAAAGTTTAAGCCTGTGGGGAACCGGTTGCGACACTATTATTTCCAGGCGTCCTTGTCATTATTATAATCATCTACACTATAATACCTTTTGCCTAAAAGTTGTATTTTAATACGTCGGTTAAAAGTTCCGATTGTCAACTCACGTAAACACTAAGGAATCTTATTGTAAAATCGAACTACAAGCCCCACAAAAGAACGCTGCACCTTTTAAAGACGACAGGAAAAAATTATGCCTATTTCTTGTTTCATGATTGTAAATAAAAAGCACGGAAAGCTCTATAGCAAGTAAATAGCATATGGCGTTCATTTCCGCAATTATTGTTAAACATGTAATCTGGAAAATCAATATCTTGAACGATTAAATGGGGATAAAATCTATTATTGTACAAGACTCAATTAAAATTTATAACTTAATTATAATTATCTCAATAATAAAACTAACTCCGTTGCTAATACTATTTATTAGTTCGAATTGGGCCATTTTAAACAAGACAGAGGATGTATTTACACACAAAAATTCCTGAATGCTATTGGAAATTGAAGATAAAACACTAGCTGCCACCGCCATTACCACTTAACCAAGTTCGCGGTGATTTTTTTTTTTTGTTATATAAGTCTTACACCCTCCTCCCTCAAACACGTAATGTACTTAGTGGGTAATGTGTTTGAAACAAGTCGACTGTTGCATACCAGTGTTACAGTTAGCATTATCAACAATGATTGTCGTCACCGACCAACCGTGGGTGGAGCTGTGACGCTTCACAACACGACGTCGTGCGAATATCACGCACGTGCGCAAGTGAAACGCAGAAAACATCGAGGAAAAACTCCTCGTGAAGCTTTTAAGAAACGGATAAAAATATGGTGTAACCGAGGGCGGGGTGAATTAGTCGATAGAGGCGGAATCTACAAAAAAAATTCCCACCCGGGGAAGGTCTCCGGGCTATGTCGGCGAGATTTCTACCAACTAAAACCACCCCGGCGGCAGCCATCTGACGCGAACTGGACGGCTCCGGAACCCACCGGTACCGTGACAATAGAACGCGATTGATTCCTAAATAATTAGCGTTAGTTTATCTTGAAAAATGTTTATCAAAACACCTGTACCTCATCTCGTGGCGGCAAATTTTCTTCGTGTATAACTCATAACGGAATATTCAAATGCGATGATATTTGAAATTCAAATCTGTCAACGCGGAGATAACGGCCGGAATGTTAATTGTGAATAATGTGAACGTTTATTTGTAAACATTTCGTTTATGTGTGTGTCTGAACGATATTCAATCTACAGACACACACAACCAAATTATAAGTGATCGGTTTATGTACATTAATGATATATGGGAACAACTATTATTAGGCTCCTTTGTTAACGCAATAGAACACGAAACAATGGTTGTTACATTTTGTGTCTGTTTGTCTGTGCGTTTGTGCGCGCTAATCTCGGAAGCGGCTCAACCGATTTCGTTACGGTTGTCACTAGTGTATTGCGGTATGCGTTACATAACATTTGAGGTTCGTTTCATAGCAATCCGTCCATAAATAAAAAAGTTATAAACAGAAAAACCCAGTCGTAAAACAACGCGTGTGCTATTTCTAACCGCCAGGCACAGTTTTTCTGAAGCGAAGCGGGTGTAGTTTGCCGGTCGTACACATAGCAAGTCTGTCCAAACCAGATTCGGTAGTAGATAAACAATGCCCTGAGCAATAGCATTATGTCTCGACTTGAGATCTATATTACAAGTGCCACAAAGTACCCGGCTAGACATTCCATCGATGAATAATTAATGCAACGTTTTTTTAATCTGTGCAAGTGTTCACGCGCCATTGGACGGTGCGATCGTTTGTATTGCGAGTTGATTTTGACATAAACATTAGCGACTTTTGATACTTATTTATTTATTTATTCTATTGAATCACCAACACCCTGTACACAATTGCTACTTAAAATATCTCAGTTGACGGTCCCACGTCCACAGCAGTGCCGGCACAATCGTAGGTGACGACCGCATGCAAATGGATAATGTCGATGAAGAGGGCGTACGTTACATTGATGGAGATTAATTACTTGAAATTAGGAAAACAACACTTTTAGTACTGTTTTCCTACCACCTAGTACTGTTAGGACAACAAACTAGATGACATATTATTTTAAACTCATATTATATCGTGGACGACAACTGCTACCGGCACGAAACACTAACTGTGAGTTTCCGTCACAATTAAAATGAACAACCTAGATGGGTACTCTGTAAAGTATACGTTGGTACCCTAGTAAGTAGTTAAAGGCCGACAAACAAGCACACTAAAGTCACAACAGACCCGCTGCGACGGTCGAGACGCAAGCGGGGGACCAGGTATTTAATTGTCGTGCTGACACCGCAACGGAGACACTTCGAAAATCATAACCGAACTCACCGTTCATTATGAACGGAGCGACAGTACTCTACCACCACACAAGCGCCTACGGTACTTGTAACACTGGGCGGTACACAGAACAGTGAATTCCGAAATAAGTAAGTGAAGCCTTTACGCTCCGAGATAAACGTTGATTTTAAAATCCCCTAGTCCAGTAGTGAAACCTGTCGTTCGAGCGACACGTCCCGAGTTCGTCTCCCGGCCGGGGCAGGCACGTTTATATGTGACAGATAAATGTTCGCTCTCGGGTCGTGGGTGACTGTGATCTCACATTTGTGTACGTTCACGTCAACACTGGAGATCGTAGTGTAGAGATGTGTGTGTGTGTGTGTGTGTGTGTGTGAAGGTTTGTGAATATGTAGACCTAGTCATACGTTCCTCTTTTAAGGCATAGACAAGTAAATATTATAACAAACAAAAACAGACTTCAATTTGATGATGAATTTCTTTGTTTAATCTCCTATTTGTCACCCTTCGGGGTGGTGTTTTTTGTTCAAATTTAAATGGGAGAAAACGTTAAGGATACTCTCTCAAACAAAAAAGGAATTATCCCAATCGGTTAACAAACGACGCAGTTCTGATGTAACATACAAACAACACAAACGAATAGAGAACCACATGCTTTTTTGAAATCGATTAGCAACAGGCAGCCATACAAATCCATATCACTCGGGCGATCGACTTTCAAACAACTCCGCAGTTGGTATTCAGTCCAATAATAAACAAACGAAATTCCCAGAAAACAAATTTAATTATCTATCATTATCTACACCGCCACGCGCCACTGTCGCAACAGAATCTAATTTATGGGCGCACAAAAAAAAACTACCTCCAACCTTAACCTCTACCAATTTTCATTAATATCGGTCAAGCCGTTCTTGATTTACCTCAAGATATACAGAAAAACAGAGAAAATTATTCAAGATGCTCAAACTGACGTCAGTGACTCGTAAAACGAGCATTTATCATCCATTTTTACGAAACAAACATGGAAAATACAGACAGGCGAACAGGAACTGCACTACACGGTAGTATAGATTAAATTTTTTTAAACAAAACTACGTATCGTAAGAAGACTACGAGAAATGTTACTTGAGCTAATGATTACATACAAAATGTGAGACCGAGTGAGATGCGATCACAGCGCTTCGACTTTTGCATTTGCGAAACCGCAAAAAGTGAACATTCACTAACATCGACTCGCCTACGTGGTTTACATTGAAACTGTCATATTTCGAATATCGATAAAATCGATTAAACGCGTCGCGTATATTTCGAACTCGAATATCTCGATGCGACAAAAAATCGTATTTTATATATTTTAATTCCATTTAGATTAATTTTTTTTACGTTTATCACAATCGCAACATTCGATCGGTTTGTAATAAATGACAAAAAGCATTGACGCAACACGAATTGATGACAAAATCACAGGCAATACACCTAACACAGATAAGGAAAAAATATATTTATATTGCACCGGCATTTAGCTGAAATAATCGTAATTTAATCGACACTCATTATAATTACAAACATGTAAATGTATATTTTCATGTGACTAGTCGACGAACGATCAGCCGAGTCACCCCGATGGTATATGATTACCGTCGTCAAAGGAAATCGGTACCACCGAATGCATCACCGACGCGTTGCCGACAGAAGAAAGCGAGGCACCCGTGTCATCATACTTTTAATACGTCAGTAGCCAGTTCGCTTCTAAATGCACAGAACAGAAGTTTACGTTTAAGAAGATTGAATGAAACATTGCTCTGTAGTTAAAGAAAATAGTTCTCGTAGTGCCCTTGTGCGAAAATCATAATATTTCAGTCAGTATTTCTTTATTTTTAATTAATACTAGCAGACCGCCCTCGCTTCGCTTCAATAACGCCTTACGCTTACAAATAGCATCTGCGTTGTTTTGCGACTGGGTGTTTCTCGTGCTATCAATTAAAAATATTTTAGTTTATAACTTCTTTATTTCTGAACGGATTTAAATGAAACTAACTTAAAACGTTAAGTAACGCTTACCGCAACACACTAGAGGAAACCATAACGAAATCGGTTGAGCCGTTTCCGAGATTAGCGCGCACAAACGCACATACAAACATACACAAATTGTAACAACCATCGTTTCGGGTTCTATTGTGTTAAAAAAAACCCCTAGTAACAGTTTTTCTCATATATCCCTCATGTACAGAGCGCGATCAGTAGGGATTGTATTATATGTGTAGATAGATGCGATACCAGCATCACACCTAATGTGCAGTTAACTAGCCAGACCAACAATCCTTGCGGAGCTGGCAACGTGATAAATATACATATTCATGATAAATTTATCGTTATTATAATAATGTGTATTGTAAACATGTTACAATCAGCATCTCATTTACGGTACGTACATACTATACCAACATCGTGAAGCTAAATATTTTGTGTTCGTCGTGTGGTGCGGTGCGGTGAGAGCGGCGCGAGTTAGGAGAAGCCTGTGTACGGCAATGGATTTCTAGAAGCTGCTGTATGGATGGATGGATGATGTTCAACAATTTCAAAAGTATATTTTTATTGTTCCGTATTGAATATAATTGGATTAATAGGACGCCACATTGTCACCGAGCACTTGAAATTATTTGAAATAACAGGTAAATAAATATGCAAAGGCAGAAAACATCACCTGCAGTGCTTCGGTATTATTAAATTCAAATTCATTTAATCGTGTAGGTATTCTGTAAATACACTTGTGCACGTCATTTTTTGGCTCCTACTGCCGTTTGGAAAAGGTGCTTTAACATTGAGAAGAAGAGCCGGCGAAAGAAACTCCTCAGCGCATCCTTCACACAACATAGTAATAACAAAAGTTTAAGCCTGTGTGGAACCGGTTTCGACACTGTTACTTCCAGGCGTCCTTGTCATTATTATATTTATGCCTATAAGCTGTGTTTTAATGCGCCGCTTAAAAGTTCCAATGGACAACTCACGTATCAACTTAGGAATCTCATTGTAAAACCTTTGTATTTATATTTATTGTGTCGTACAGTTAATTAAAAACAAATACAACGACAATGTCCATCGATATTACGATAGCCTAGACAGTAGTGTCTCAACAAGGTGACATGTTCAAAATTAACTTTTTTACACTTTTATATTAATAGCATTAAAATACTACCGGTTGCTATAAAAAAAAAAAAAAAACCAATTCAGCCATTTTTTATTACCCCAACGCCGGCGATATGTTGTAAAAAAAACCGGTCACGTCATTGAGTTCCGTACAGTACTGAAATATATCTGGATGTATCTTTAATTTTCTGTGAAAACTCAAAGAAATAGATTTTTCAGTAATTTTCCTATAAACCATGAATTTTTAGGTTCATTTTTAGGTTCAGCCGTTTCTTCTTTTCATCCTGACACTTTCTACGCCCTCGATGAGAAATTCCAGCGCACTAAAAATATCTGACAGATATCTAGTACACAATAACGTCGTCGGTACAGCAAAATGGAATTGTAATTCAATTTAAAACATGATAACAATCTAGAGATATAATAAAATTATAAGTGATCGCTTTCTGTAGGTACATGAAGGATATACGATAAAAAATATTACAAGGAGCCTTTATTAACGCAGTAGAACCCAAAACAATAGTTGTTAGAATTTGTGTCTATTTGTCTGTGCGTTTGCTCGCGCTGATCTCAGAAACGGCTTAACCGATTTCGTTATGGTTTTCACTAATGCATTGCGGTAAGCGTCTCCTAATATTGAAATGTTGTTTCATTGCAATCCATCCATAAATAAAACAGAGTTATATAGACGAAAACCAAGTTCTAAAACAACGCGGGTTCTATTTGTAAGCGAAAGCCGTAGTTTTTCTAATGCGATCCGAGGGTGATTTTCTGGTTACAAATAAACAAATTCACTCTAACGTCGTTTTGGATGCCTTATCATCGGCTTATAGGGAAACATAAAAATTGCCGAACGTCATCATCAAAATATACTCAATCGTGTCTTCCGGTGGTAATAAGCTGAGAGCCAGTTTTTCAAGAGAATAATGCAAGCGAACAAAATATCTATGACCGATGTGACCACGAGTCGATACTAGCGTACAATCGAGATGATATCGATTAATGAAGGTCCAGGTACGAGGTCGGCGATACCTCAATGGCACAGTATGAGTGCTCACAGTGGCCCCCTGCGTTTAAAGCCGACGGAAAAACCGCCTATCAAATAAGTTATTTCGTCAGGGTTGTCATAATCTACAATAATAATACAATTGTAACAATAACCAATCTGTACATAGGATATGTCTTGAAATTTTTTAATGTAGGTATTCCTTGTTATAATAGATACTGTTAAAAAAAATGTATTTTTAATAATCCTGTCCGTCTGTCTGATCATGTACCACACGAAAACACATAACAATCATCACGACAGCTCATAACTATCCCTGTAATAAACTCACGTTACATCTCTTAAGGAGAGGAGACAACTCCACCACTTCGGTCAAGTACAAATTCGCTTCACAGACCTTTGGCCACAGAAACAAATTATTGATACCAACATTCACATAATTAAAAATAACTACGCTTGAGCAAGATTCGAACGTGGACCCTACGCGCGATAGACCAACTATTGAACACCACATCCGTAACCAATCTCAAATATCTGAACTGAGCTCGTTTGCCTGCCATATATACACATTCAGCATTATTTCCTCCTGTTTGTTTTGTTCGGTGACCACCTATTATTTGACCACACGACGACTACGCTGGTGACGCAACTGGTAAACGCAAGTTTGCGATGCCTACTCGGGTGTGTTCGCAGAACGGTACGCCTCACATCGCTCACAACCAACGCGTCAAAATTACCGAATCGACTTGATGCAGTCGCTCTTCGAAATCACTCGATAAATACAAGGTGCCCGAGTTTAATACCCCCGGAACGATCGACGCACGCATACACAAACAGGATCGCCCTTGACTTGCGTTGTGCGCACAGAATTCGTGTTGCGATGTACCTTTTCTCTTTCACGTCGCATACCCAGTACCCGACTCGTCGTATCGCGCGCGGTTACTTTGCCAGAATTCGACACACCCCATGAGCATAATTTAATAATCCCACTTCTGATGAGCGCCTTGCTTAGCTGTCTGTGTCTTGTAATTTCTTCGAAACTACCGGAGGAAGATATTTAAAATTCGATACACATACGGCGTTCGATGCTCCAATGGTACAGACAAAATTATGGATGAATCGGAAAGTATACCGGGAAATTAAAGAAAAACATGGCTAAACGACATAGTTCAGTATCAACTACTATCCACGAGCGGCGTTGATTACATACCATCAATAGATACAAGTTTTAACATGAGAGCTATTTAACAGACTCAGGATCTTCCAATATTAGCCAAAACGGACACGTCTTGTACGGCGAGACCCTTAGTATGTGTGACAGAGGTAGTTGTGAGAAAGATTTTTGTATCAGCTCCATTGATAACCATCGTGAGGAACACAGGTTCATCTAGATGATGATGGTCGCGCAGCGCATACTAAGCCATGTCCTTGAATGATGCCGCGCATCATTTCGTATGCCAAGCGCGTCGCGGCGTCTCTGCGACCACAGACCAACAACTTATCTGGACGAAACGCGTCAGACGTTGAGCCAAACACTCGGCTTCGGTAAAGTTCAAAAATTCAAATTAGGAATAGGGATATGGACACAGTATTCAAATTAGTTTTTGTATGCAAAGCGCGTTTGCTGCGCCACGATAATTAAAGGCCAACAATTATTTAGTTAGGCGAATCGAATTTGTAAGCTTGAACACAAATGTTTAATTTCCGTATACGATTTTGAGATAAAAAATTCAAATTTAGAATAGTAATTATGACACTACTCCGAATCATTTTTAGAATGGCAAGCGCCAAAGCAGCGCTTCCGTTACCATAGAGTAATGAATTAATTGACAATCGATCAAAAATCGATTATTTTGATTTTTTTAATAACACCAACAAAGTAAACTATCATCAGGTACAGGAAAAAAAAGGCAATGCAAGTGTCACCTCAATTTTAGGTGCAATCTGACAAGAATAACTGTCAACAGCATTGAAAAAGAATTATTGATATAATCTATATGTATACTGATATTATATAGAGAGAGTGCGTATTTTGTGGGTTTTTGTGAACGCGGAAGGTAATCTTCGGAACCACGGCGTCTATTTGAAAAATTCATTTACCATTTGTTAGGTACATTATTCCCGACGGAGATGGACGGTACAAATTAGCTAGAGCCATCATGATATATATGCATTCTGTTTGAAGATATTTAGAGATCAGCAGAGGTTATAACCTACTAAGATTACATTACTGTTCGAACCTAACCAAGTCGGCGCAACAACAAAACAATCAATAAAACACTGCCAACACACCGATCACAAAGCAAGGATTTGAAAGTGTAACTCGTCATGTACTCTTATTGTGAATCACATACTTTGGACATCAGAGAAAGATGGTCGAACGTATCATATAATCCAACGAGGGCTGTGAAGATCGGACATAAGAGAGAACTGACATTTGCTGACGGAACACAGGTTAGACCCTAATGCTACAAGCATGATGGACCCGCTTACACGGAGACTGGGGCTACGTGAGTGCGGTACGCTACTTGCCGACACAACATCTTCTGCTGGCGTTGCAATGAGTCCCGTTGCAATGAGAACCAACAGAACATCAACCGACGCTTCGAACGGGCGGCGATCACGTATCCGACCGGCGTGAAGCTGTGACGACACCGCGCGGGAGTCACGACCCCCAGAATTGCGTACAAAAACGCTCAGTGACATAGGGGGTGGAGCATCAAATCACAGAACAGCAAGAAAAGTTGTTTGAATTTCTTTAAATCTATATATATAGTTGATAGTGACCCTGCCTGCCGAGCGAGGGGTCCCGGGTTCGATTCACGGCCGGGACAGGCATTTATGTCAGGGGTGTTAGTGATGTCATAT